>CACSLK010027838.1:5786313-5815983 GCA_902706635.1 Striga hermonthica | reverse complement strand
AAAAAAAAAAAAAAAAAAAAAATGGCCATTCAGTCACTCTTAGCCCTCACACTCACTGCACTACTAACACTATTTGCACCAGCAGCTCTGGCCCAAAACTGCGGCTGCCAAGAGGGTTTTTGCTGCAGCCGCTGGGGGTACTGTGGCCAGGGCAACGACTATTGCGGGCAGGGCTGCCAGTCGGGCCCGTGCAACGTGAGCCCTTCCAACGGCGGGTCGGTGTCTGATATCGTGACTGATGCCTTCTTTAATGGGATTGCCGGTCAAGCTGACGGCAGCTGTGCAGGCAACGGGTTCTACACACGGGCCGCGTTTCTCGAGGCACTCGGATCGTATCCTCAGTTTGGGACCGTTGGATCGCCTGAAGACTCCAGGCGTGAGATCGCGGCCTTCTTCGCGCACGTCACGCATGAGACCGGCCGTAAGTTTATTTATATAAAACACATAATAAAAAATATTTCGGACTGGCCATGTCAAACTTGTAGTAGATGCACTTTAATACAAATGCGTGTGGTCCTTAACGTGGCCGCGTGCAAGGAACCAAACTCGTAACATGTCAATTTTTATTAAATACTAGATTTCCTTCATTTCATAATAATAATAATAAGTAAAATTATTTTTACATTTTTTCTAAATTTAAATATATATATTCGTTTAATTATTTAATTATAATATACAGATTTCTGCTACATCGAGGAGATCAACGGCGCATCTAGAGACTATTGCGACGAGACTAACACACAGTATCCGTGCGCCTCCGGTAGGGCCTACTTTGGTCGTGGGCCAATTCAACTGTCGTGGAATTTCAACTACGGCCCAGCAGGCAACAGCATTGGCTTCGATGGGTTGAACAATCCCGAGATTGTGGCCACTGACCCAGTTATATCGTTCAGGACAGCCTTATGGTATTGGATGAACCATTGTCACGACCCAATTATTTCAGGAGAAGGATTTGGGGCTACTATTCGTGCCATTAATGGGCCGATTGAGTGCGATGGGGGAAACCCCGACACCGTGAGCTCGCGCGTTCGGTACTATACACAGTACTGTGATCAACTTCAAGTTGATCCCGGTAACAATCTAAGGTGCTAGAGAAAAAAAAAAAAAAAAAAAGAGAATATGCTTGACTAATTAAATAAAAGACTTTTTACACTTGTGGAAATAATTGATGTAGCATACATTTGTTCATCATGTTGTTGTTTGAATACATCTGATCCAGCAGCTTTGTACTTTTTGTTTCTTATATTACAGTTTTTCATTGTTTGTTTCAAAATAAACATATAGTAATTTGCTTAAATAGTTATATTCCTTCTTAAACTGTTTACCAAAATTATAATTATATCAATTGTTAACTAACTATTAACAATTATTAACATATCAAATCCATCATAATATGAGCTTGCTATAGCTTGCACATATATATCTACTTCTACAATACAACAGTCGTTCACGACAAAGCCTTCATTAAGATCATTCGCCTTAGCAAGCTCAATAAAAAAAGGCCATCCCCAGCTAAGATTTCCAGCTGAAAACCAAAAAGAATCTACAACACAAGAATGACATTATTTATACCAAAACCGCGTGAGAATAAAGAAAAGAATTTTCACTGAAGAATGATCATGACGAAAGATTTAATTTGGAAATTTCAAGGGCTTATAATGACTTACAAGAAAAACTTGTGTGTTTAAATCTACTAAGTTGATTCTTCATGCAGATTGTAACATGCATGTACAATCGTTCATTGTTATTTTCCTTTGGAATATACTGTAAGAAGATAGATAAGCAGCGTCCGCTAGCTTCTCCATTTCCATTTGGATCCAAGTTAATTTTCCTGCACAAAAATACACTTACCAAACACACAATTGTCGTCGTGGCTAAGGTATCCATTGTGAGAATCGTTAAGTGCTTTCTTGGAAATAAACTTAGAGAAGCCCCATTATGCCTTCATTGCAAGAAAACGCCGACTTCTTCCTGAAAAAAAAAAAAGATTATCTACTTTAAAAATTATCTAATGACCACAAATTAGTTAATTCCTATGAGGACTAGAAAATTAATTTATTACCTAGTGAATAGCGATAATTTTCGGTAATCCGATTAAACAGGCATATCGAGAAAACTGCATTCACCTCCCAGCCTGCAGGAAAGCCACCAGCATTCACAATGGCTAAGTCTACCGAAACATAACCTTCGTCTCGTTCTTTTCCACATGGGTAAATTCGTCATTCACAATGACGATTTTTTTTTTTTCTGACGAGATGAGAGTTGATTGGGGGAGTCTTTGTTTTTTGGGTTATTTATAGTGGTAATAGACAACTTTTTTTTTTTGGAAAATTTGGAAATAAAATATAAGACGTCTCTTATAAGTAAATGAGATATTATTTTAGAAATTAATTTCAAAATATTTAATTAGGTCTCAAAATATCACACAGTTTCCTGTAATATATGATATGTGAAAACAAAATGGTGAAAACATGACTGATGCATTCATAAGAGAAGAAGATAAGGTATCCATTTTCAGCTAAGGTTTTTGCTTCAATCAAGGAGACAATACAATACTCAATGCTGCTAGGGTTAAGTAGCAGTTATACTTGCAGGACAAGCCTTGCTTTCTCTCACTTACACGCATTACATGTTATACTTGCAGGACAAGCCTTGCTTTCTCTCACTTACACACAATACATGTTCATTACAGACCACAAGATTATTACACGTGCATGCATCCTAAGCCTTCATGTGAAGCTGCATGGGTCCACAATGCCTCAGGGGCAAGCTGGTCATTTCTTGGGCATGAAGACGAGACATCTGACTGGTGAGATGATGTGGAACAAGTCTTGACTTTAGTCCAATGTTCAACACGCCCCCTCAATTCGAGTGAGCTCAGGGGCACCACATGCAATCTATTTCTGAGACGAGAGAAGGATTGAAAGCTCAATGGCTTAGTCATGATGTCTGCCACTTGGTCATGAGAGGGAACATGATTAACTGCTATGCTTTTGGCTTCTATCTTTTCTCTAACAAAGTGAATATCGAATTCTATATGCTTAGTCCTTGCATGCAAGATAGGATTTGTGGCAAGATAAATGGTACTGGGATTATCCACCCAAACTGTAGGGATTGAGGAGCTTTTGATGTTCAACTCCTTCATGAGGGATTGCAGTCAAGTGATCTCAGCTACATTGTGTGCAAGACTTCTGTGTTCTGACTCAGTGCTAGATCTAGAAATGGAATTTTTCTTTTTGGCTGACCAAGAGATCAAGCTTCCATCAAGAAACACACAAGAGCATGTCATTGATTTTCTGTCATCACAGTCTCCTGCCCAATATGAATCTAAGAATCCGGTTAAGTTGAGGTGTCTAGACTTCATAATGTGCAAGCCATAGTCAATTGTGCAAGCTAAGTACCTTAGGATTCTTGTAACTGCCTTCCAATGGGTGGTTAGAGGAGATGACATGAATTGACTTACCTTGGTAACTGAGAAACTGATTTCAGGCCTTGTGATAGTGGCATACTTCAAAGCTCCAACAATTTCCCTATACAGTGTTGCATCCACACCAGATTCTCCTTCAAATTTAGATAAGTGCAAAGATGAAACCATGGGTGTAGGACAGCCTTTGGCCTGTGACATATTTATTCTTCCCAGAACCTGCTTGCTGTAACTGGATTGGCTCAAATGCAGCCCTTGTAAAGTCTTTTTTACTTCTATGCCAAGGAAATGTTAAACCTGTCCCAGATTCTTAAGAGAGAAGGTTTTCTTTAGTCTCATAATTACTCTCTCAATTTTTTTTGAATTACTCCCAGTCACAAGAATATCATCAACATAGATTAACAAGTATGTCATCTCTCCCTTTTCATTAAGAACAAATAGAGAAGTATCTGCTCTGGAGTTTTTGAAATTCAAGGCCATCAATACTGACTTAATTTTGGTAAAACAAGTCCTTGAGGCTTGTTTCAAACCATATAGAGCTTTGGATAACTTACAGATAATGTGATCACATTCCTTTTCAAAACCATATGGCTGTCTCATGTAGATGTCATCTTCAAGTTCTCCATTCAAGAATACATTATCCACATCAATGTGAAGAATAGGCCAAGAATGAAATGTTGCTATTGTCATAACAACTCTGATTGTGGTAGGCTTGACCACAGGACTGAAGGTGTCAGTAAAGTCAAATCCAAGAGCTTGAGAAAAGCCTTGTGCAACAAGCCTTGCCTTGTACCTAGACACACTCCCATATGAGTTCCTCTTCACTTTATAAACCCATTTATTCCAACCAAATTATTTCCTTCAGGTACAATGGTTAGACTCCAAGTCTTATTTCTAATAAGAGCATTATATTCTTCCTCCATAGCTCTCATCCACTTTTCATCTTGCATGGCCTCTTCACCTGTGTTAGGTTCTATTTCTTAAGTCTCAGCATTATAAACCTTGGGCTTGTAGGTCCCAACCTTTGCTCTTGTTATCATGGGGTGCAGATTTCTTGCTTGTTGTGGTGCCTGCACTTGAGGAGATTCTCCTTGGTCTTGAGAAATTTGTAAGTCCACAACTAAGGGAATTGTGGAGTGACTTGAGTTTCCTCTTGGATTTCTTAGAGCTTGCTGATCACTCTTGCTATTGCTTGGTGTCAATTGTTCTTCAACAGACTGATGTGGAGTTGATTGAACTTCTTGCTCTAAGTTTCTTTGATGAGATTGTTGGAAAAATCTTTCAAGAGCAGGTAAGTAATAGGAGGTGTAACATGGTTAGAAGACTTATTCTGTTCTTCTTTTTCTTTGTAAGGGAAAATGTTCTCATCAAAAACCACATCTCTAGTAATGATTATTTTTCCTGTTTGTAGCATTACTTTGTAGCCTTTGTATTGAGGACTGTACCCCAAAAAGACAATGGGTTGAGATCTGAACTCTAGCTTGTGCTTGTTGATGGGTCTGGTTTGTGGATAACATAAACAACCAAAGACTTGAAACAAGGAATAATCAAGTTTTCTTTGAAACATCAGCTCAAAAGGTGACAAGAAGTTTAGTCCTTTGGCTGGTATCATGTTAATGATATAAGCTGCAGTCACAAATGCATCATCCCAAAACCTGACATGCAATGTTGAATGGTGCAATAAGGCCAAACCCATCTCAGTTAAGTGCCTATGTTTTCTTTCTGCCACCCTATTTTGTTGGGGTGTGTAGGGACATGAGATTCTGTGCTCAATTCCACATTCTTGAAAAATCTTAGAAAGAGTTTTATATTTTGTACCACCATCAGATTGAACTCTCTTAATCTTAGCATTTAATTGGTTCTCTGCTAGATTTTTGAAGTGAACAAAGGCTCCATGAACATCATTTTTTATCTTAAGTAAGTATAGACAAGTAAACCTACTATAATGATCAACAAACACAACATAGTAGGTGTATCCATTTGTTTATTTAACTGGTGCTGGCCCCCAAAGGTCAGTGTGAACAAGATCAAGAGGAGAATTATAAGTATTGTCTGACAAAGGAAAGGGAAGTTTGTGACTTTTTGAAACTGAACAAGAAACACACAATCAAGAATTTTCATTAACAAAATAAGGGTGATTACATGCCTTAAGAGCCTTTTGAACAATGTCTAAGCTAGCATGACCTATCTTTGGTGCCAAAGTTCTAGACTAGGGATCTTATTGAAAGCGACATAATTGATTGAAGGACTTCTGCAACTCAAGGAGGATAAGCTGAGAGGATGCTGCTGGCTTGAAACTAGTTGAAGGTTGAAGAGATAGAGACCATCCTTAACAGTCCCTTTGAGAAGAATGGCTTGAGTGGTTTGATCCTTGACAAGAAAAAATGAAGGGTGAAATTCAAAATACACATCATTGTCAAGGGCAAATTTTGAAACACTGATAAGATTTTTAGTTATAGAGGGTACATGCAGAAGTTCATTAAGTTGGAATGCTTTGCTATTATTTGAAGTCTTAAGAAGGCCATTACCAATGTGGTTAATTGAGACTCTTATTCCACTTCCAACCTGAAGTCTGTTCTGGCCATTGTACTCTGAGGCTATGCTCATATTAGAAAGCTCATTGGTAACATGTGCTGAGGCTCCTGAATCAGGGTACCAAACACTCTCATTTCCAAAATCAGAACCGGCTGAGGAGTTAGCATATTGAGTGAGGTTGAGTGAGGGGTTTCTGTATGGGCCTGAGCTGTTGCTTTGCTGTTGAGGAGTATAGTTCTGGTCAAACCTATACCAACACCTGTCAGCAGTGTGATCAACAACCTTGCAAACTTGGCACATAGGCCTGTTACCTTGGTATCTTCCTCCTCTACTCCTATAGCCTCTTCTCCTGACCTGCCACCTCTATTGTTGTTAGAGCCTCTGAATCCTCCTCTAGCCTGATCATTTGAGTAGCTTTTCTTCTGTGAGGTTTGAGTGGTTGTGTTCACTGATGGCTGAGAACCCTCCATGTAGGCACTAGAGGATAACTTGGTATTAATTTCCAGCCTTGCTTCATAACTCATCAGAAGGGCTTGAACTTCAGTTACTGTATAAGGCTCAACTCTAGAGGTAACTGAAACCATCACTGCATTATATTCACTACCCAAACCACTGAGGATGTGTATTATCTTGTCTCCTTGTTTCACAGGTTGGTCAATGTTTGTTATGTTTTTGTGCCTATTTTTCTTGGGTTTTATGTGTTAGTCGAGTCATTTTTAGGTTCAGTTTTGTGTCATCCGGTCCATTTTATCGTGTTTTGTGTGTTTTTATTTTCGTTATGTGTTTTTGTATTTTTCCGTACTTTTGCGTCTCTTTTAATTATCAGGGAGACAAGTCGTTCGTGCCATTTTTTAGCCATGGACCGAACCATTCGAACCATCCGATAATTACTCGAGAGGCGAAGTCAAGAACCGCACCCATGCACCATGGTACTGAAGCCACTCGCTGCGGAAGCGGATTGGCGAGACGCGCGGTGCGACCCTAGATAGCCCCGCACTCGCTGTGAAATTTCACTTGCGATCGGCGAAGCAGCACGCGCAGCAGGCCCAAGCATCACCACTCGCGGCGAACAGCAACTGGCGACCCGTGAAGCCGCGTGCCAGCAGCTCATCACCCTAGGCACTCGCTGCGAGACTTCGTTCGCTACCTGCGAAAGGCGCGCTCCACACAAGCTTCCAGCGCACTCGCTAGCGAAGAGCAACTGGCGACCCGCGAAAGGTGCACTTCACACAAGCTTCCATCCACTCGCAGGCGAACCCGAGTTCGCGCCCCGCGAAACGCACGTCCCCAGCTCACAAGCCCACACTCGCCAACGAACTCCCGTTGGCGACCCGTGAAACACCCATTTCTGCACTACTATATGCCCAAACTCGCTGCGAACCCCATTTCGAGACCAATGAACTTCAGAATTTCATTAAATGTGTGTGTTTCTAGTGTGTGTTTGTTGTGTAGCTATAAATAGACATCTTGCTTTGTATTTTTAAAACAATTCCTCATTTGCTAAATTTTTCTCTTCTTATTTTTTCTCTCCCTTCTCTCTAACTTTCTTTCTCTCTCTAAGGGCTCCAAGACCCTTTTTTTAATTGTAATATTTCTCCATCAAGATTATAACTTTTTGGCTTAATTCTTTTCGTGGATGCATTAGAGACGTGGAGACTTCGCTTAAGGTTCATGATTTCGCTAGTCTTGCTTGTCTTTACTTATTGAGTTATTCTAGGGTTAAGATAGACACATGCATGAGTCGATTATGCTATCATCCTCGTAGGCTAGGGATTTTGTGATATTGTTATTGATTGCGTGAGCGAGAATTGATTGAGAAATTAATTGATCACGAGTGACTATTGCTTGATTGCATTTTCCCGAACCTATGAGGGCCTTCTTTCCATCTCGGGTGTAGGAGTACCTTCTTTTCTCTTTATTTTTCCTTTTTCTTGCAATTTGAGGTGTTGCTTGCTAATTAATGTTGAATCTTGCTTTCGTTTAGTTTAAAGTTGCCATCTTTAGCTTAATCCAAATCCCAAATTGTGAGTAGAGTGTTTAGGACTTTATTTTCTTTTCTTGTGAGTCGATCGTTGCTTGAATTCGTGTCCGAATAGCCTTCCTTTGAGAACGACCCGAGTCGGGTAACTCGGTTACCACATGCCCAAAAATACTACAAAAAAAATGGCGCCGTTGCCGGGGAAGGCGAGTAGGACGCCAAGTTTACTATCTAGTTGTCGTTTGTTTATGTGTTTCTCTTGCTTTTGTGGATTTTGCTTGTTTTTGCGTGTTTCTCTTGATTATTTGTTTATTTTCCATTTCTCTTGCTTTTGCTTTGTGCATTCGTGTACATATGGTGTCGTGCTAGTTGCATTTTGTGTTTTCTTTTTTTTGCCTCGTGTGCCTTGGTTGTTTTGTTGTTCTTGTGCGAGGTACTTCGCTTGAGGAGCTCCGATGGATCCATACGGCTATTCTTATGTCGGTAGCTCATCTCGTGGATACCCCGACAACTACCATGAAAAGATATACCCGTATGAAAAGTCGCCCTATCCGTATTCGATCCCTTCTTACCCTCCATCTCAAGTTGATTTCGGTTGTTACTCTCCGGGTCACGACGAGGCGCCTCACTACTATCCACCACCTCCCGATTTTTATGATACGACATCTCCACCCGAGCCGACTCGGGAAGCTTCTCGAGTAATCTAGTCGAGATTATGGAGCACTTAGAGGAGTGGAATCGATCCTTTCGCGCTTCAATGGCTCTCATATCCGAAAACGAAGAAACCGAGTCCCATATTCCATCGTCTCCATCATTTGAGCACCTATCGGTTGGCCAACCTTGTACATCGAGGACCGAAGTTTCAATTCCATCAACGGTTGGGCCTTCCGAACGTCACCAAGAGGTTTTGACGAGCACTCAAGAGGCACTTGCGAGCCTCATGTCGATCATTGAGGAGTTTCATAGATGGAAGTTCATTTCCATTCCATCCGTTCTTCAACTCACACTCACGAAGTTCGACTCTACCGTGGTCTATTTCCTTGATTTGGACGAATCTCACATTCCGCTCTGTAGGTATTGTTCTCTATCGATGAGGGTTATTCGAGAGAGCACCCGGTTAGAAGGCGAGTTTCGAGCTATGGTGGATAGGTTTGCCTCCTTGAAAGAGGTGGGCCTCACTCTCGTTTATGATGGAACACAGTCTCTCGACACGAGTGAGGACACGTTTTGATTGTCAAAGAAATTCCCCCTCTTGACGACTCGGACTTGAAATCTACGAAAGGTACGTCAAATTTCTCTTTCATTGATGGTGATATGAGCTTTGATTCGATTATTGAGGATGAGAGCATAGATTCGGGTGTTGACATGGTGGATGGATTGGGAGAAAATTTATAAAAGGATTCGATTGTGTTTAGCGATGTTGATAGTGCTCGGGAGGATGATTTTGAGAAGGAGGATGAGGTAGTTGATGATTTTGTGGATATTGTTGAGGAGGATTCCGAGCTATCATGTGATGTCGTGGACCCGAGGTGTGCGTTGATTGATGAGCCGACTTGTGATGTTGAGTATGATGTGGCTCCCATGTCCTTTGGGTCATCGTTTCGTATTATTGAGAATCGTGACCATTTGGAGGAGTTTAGCGTGCCTACGCCCGTACTCCCGATGCTTGAGCTTGATGAGTACACGATCGAGATAATGCAAATGATGCCCGGGATTGATTCGACATGCTCCACGGATATTTTTATATTTTTGGAGGTCGAGTATGGGGCCTCGGTTAGTAAGAATTTCTCTCTTCTCTTGGTGATTGTTGATATCCGTGCTCAGTTTCACAAGAATTCAGCCACGAGAGTTTATTTGTCCCGCCTTTGTTCTGTGATACCGGCTCGTCTACTCTTGGAAAATACAAAGGCGTGGCATGATCGACATTTTTCTTGGATCCCAGTTGATTTTTGTTGGAGACGTCGAGCTCAAGACATTAAATTGAGCGCTTCGTGGGAGGCAACCCACGGTTATTGCATTTCCTTGCTTTTTGCCTTCTTTCGAGAATAAGTAGCCCCGCATATCACACTACACACGTCATTTTGGAGAAGAAAACGGGACTCGGAGCCGAAATTTTTATTGAAAAAGGAGTTGAAATATGGCGAGTGTGGAAATTTTGGGGCTTAGCAAAAAAAAAGGTAAAAATCGGGTCGAGAATCGAGCAAAAATTATACTCGAGAGTTGAGTTGAAAATTAGGTGTAGAAAGGGCTCAAAATATGGCTAAGTATGGAGATATACTAAGGAAGAAGGGAAATCAAGTCATTCGCGAGCGAAACACGATTCGCGCCCTGCGGATGCTCACTCGCGCGCGAACCTCAATTGGCTCCCAGCCAACGCACTTCTGCAGCCCGCGAACACCGACTCGCCAGCGAAGACGCCCCATGCCCAGTGTTGGTGCCCTGCGAGATAGAACTCGCGCGCGAGACACATTTCGCGCTCCGCGAGCTCGTGTTGGCAGCCCGCGATTCACATTTCGCCCGCGAGTCCCGCCCAAGCCCCAACTTCACCTCCACGCCTTCCGTGCGGCAGAAATGATCGCGCACCCGCGAGCTCCACTTCGCACGCCAACGCGCCCTCGCGCCCAGCCAACCCTGCTTCGCACGCCAATGCCTATCCGCGACCCGCGAACCGTCCGGAGCCCAAGCACCCATCTTCTTCCCCAAGCTACCGGCGCCACCGCCCACCACCGCGCGCCGCCGTACGCTGCCACTTCCTCTGGCCAACCACCTCTGATTCTCGACTTCTATACACCAAATCGAAGCTCTCGTCAGCGGGAACAACATACTCCGAGATCCGACAGAAATTTCGGCGAGAAGGCTTCCATTTTCCTGCAAGAAGATTCTAGATCTCATTTCTTCTTCAACCTTCAAATCCACTTTTCCGTTGGTGTTTCAAAAATCTGAGACCACTCCCGGACTCCTCTCGCCGGGGCTCACCTTTCCAGCCACCGTCGCCGGAATTCGGTAAAATTTTCGGCGACCCCTTTTCCCGACGATTGGACAGCCACAAAGCTTCCGGTAGGTACTTTTCGAGCTTTTCATGTTCTCGACGACCGCTACTTCATATTCGGTCCAATTTCTGACCACCGGAGCTTCATACTTGGTATTTTCTTCTCTATCCTACTTCCGGCAACCGTTTTTCTTGATTATTTCCATGGTACATCGGCTTGGCCTATCTTTGACTTTTAATTTTGGTGTCGACCTTTGGATTACAACTTTTGCCGGAGTGGTCGTGTGGGTGATTGGAGTTGGGCTCGTGAGTGATCGGCACGTATTGTCGGGCGTGCCGAGTATTGTGTATTCATTGCCGGGTGTTTTTGGATTGGAGGTTGGAGTTTACGGCAAGCGCCGGGAATCGTTTCATTGGTGAATAAAATGAGGTGTTGGCCATGAGATGTTATGGGGAGGATCATACTTGTCCCGTGGCCCGATTTTTGAACTTCCAAGCATATGTGTATCTTCGTCGACTTTATGAATTCACGGTTATTATCTCTCCGAGATGCATACATATGGCCCTTACGTGGAGTCATTCGGATGGCTTCATTTTGAGCTCGATGGCTTTTGGATTATTTTCTCTATTGGACGACCACCATTAGACACACGGTGGTGGCCACCACCGTGTAGAGTACGCATTTTCTTTTCCTATTTTCTTTTTCTTTTTCTTTAGTTGTTTCTTGTGTGTTCTTGTGTTTGTTTTATTTTCGTGTGTTCGTTTTATTTTTTCGCATGAACTTGTATGATTATGTGCTCGATTCTATGCTTTTTGGTCAAGCAATGAGGACATTGATTTGTTTTAAGTGTGGGGGAGAGATTTTCATGATTATGCATGTTTAGGTGATATTTTCTTCGTTTTTTGTGCTTTATTTTTCGTGTTTTCCGTGTCTTGGACCGGTTTTATTTGAGTTTTGTGTGTTTGTGTCATCTCTCCCACATGAAACTTGATGTTTGTTCGAGAGTCGAGATAGCTAAGTGGTGAGTCGAGATTATTGATTGGTTTCACTATTAGCATTCATGCTTGATGTACTTGATGAATTTGACGGTTTCCTTTAATTGATTGATGATTCGTTGACATTGGAACTCGCATGTGGATTAACAGAATTGTTTTGTCCTTTGTTTGTTCTCGATTGGTTGTCTTGAGGCATGTTTTCCTTTTGTTCGATTATCGTGGTAAACGTGTTATCTATACACTTGTGGTACATTTCGATTGAGTTGAGATGATTATGTATTGTAATTGTGATGTATCCTTGTGTGCCTCTCCCTAAAAAAAAAAAGAAAAAGAGAATAAAAAGTGAGTTCGCGAGGAAGTACGGATTAGGCTCCTCTTATTCCGAGCCATTCGTGGATTGGGATAATGAGCCCGGGAAACCGATCTAGGAAACTCGGGGAAACCCCTCGAGGTTAAACCTAGGGAATCTCATCCGGAAACCTCGTTTGGAAAGAGAAGCTCACGGAATGAGTTCGTGGGAGTCGAAAAGATTAGGCTCCTCTTGGCTCGGTTAATGTTCTAGATAGATCGGGTCAATGAGCACGGGAAACCGGCCTAGGCGACTCGAAAATAACCCCCGAGGTTAAACCTAGGTAATAATCGTCCTAACAGCTCTCATTTGGAAAAATTGGCTCATTTTAATAAATAATAATAAAAAAAATTAAAAAAAATAAAAAATAAAGAAAGAAAAAAAAAAGAAAAAAAAAGCATGGGAGTTGGCTTATTGGTTCATGTTTATCATGTTTATATGTTTAGTAAACCATTTTTAGTTTTTGCACGTGTATGTAGTCGAGGAAGTGTGAATCGAGTAATCATGTGTAGAATAACTCGGGACGGGTTTTTGTTTTGTATGGATTCTCTATGTGAGGATCGTGTCTTGAATTGGATTTTGATTTTAGGGATAACCGAATGAAGATGAGAGATTCATTTTGCATGCTCGTTAATTTTGGACCGTTCGATTTTTATTTTTGAGCTACTTGTTGTTTTGTTTGCTTGAGGACAAGCAAAGAGTTAAGTGTGGGGGAGTTGTTTGTTATGTTTTTGTGCCTATTTTTCTAGTGTTTTATGTGTTATTCGAGTCATTTTTAGGTTCGGTTTTGTGTCATCCGGTCCATTTTATCGTGTTTTATGTGTTTTTATTTTCGTTATGTGTTTTTGTATTTTTCCGTATTTTCGCTTCTCTTTTGGTGTTTTGTGTAGGTCCAATTTGCAATTATCGGGGAGAAAAGTCGTTTGTGCCATTTTTTAGCCATGGACCGAACCATTCGAACCATCCGATCATTACTCCAAAGGCGAAGTCAAGAACCGCACCCATGCACCATGGTACCGAAGCCACTCGCCGCGAAAGTGGATTGGCGAGGCGCGAGGTGCGACCCTAGCTAGCCCCGCACTCGCTGCGAAATGTCACTTGTGATCGGCGAAGCAGCACGCGCAGCAGGCCCAAGCATCACCACTCGCGGCGAACAGCAACTGGCGACCCGCGAAGCCGCGCGCCAGCAGCTCATCACCCTAGGCACTCGTCGCGAGACTTCGTTCGCTACCTGCGAAAGGCGCGCTCCACACAAGCTTCCAGCGCACTCGCTAGCGAAGAGCAACTGGCGACCCGCGAAAGGCGCACTCCACACAAGCTTCCAGCTACTCGCAGGCAAACCCGAGTTCGTGCCCCGCGAAACGCATGTCCCCAGCTCACAAGCCCACACTCGCCAGCGAACTCCCGTTGGCGACCCGCGAAACACCCATTTCTGCACTACTCTATGCCCAAATTTGCTGCGAACCCCGTTTCGAGACCGACGAACTTCAGAATTTCATTAAATGTGTGTGTTTCTAGTGTGTGTTTGTGGTGTAGCTATAAATAGACATCTTGCTTTGTATTTTTAAAATAATTCCTCATTTGCTAAATTTTTCTCTTCTTAATTTTTCTCTCCCTTCTCTCTAACTTTCTTTCTCTCTCTAAGGGCTCCAAGACCCTATTTTTAATTGTAATATTTCTCCATCAAGATTACAACTTTTTGGCTTAATTCTTCTCGTGGATGCATTAGAGACGTAGAGACTTCACTTAAGGTTCATGATTTCGTTAGTCTTTATTGTCTTTACTTATTGAGTTATTCTAGGGTTAAGATAGACATATCCATGAGTCGATTATGCTATCATCCTCGTAGGCTAGGGATTTTGTGATATTGTTATTGATTGCGTGAGCGAGAATTGATTGAGAAATTAATTGATCACGAGTGACTATTGCTTGATTGCATGTTCCCGAACCTATGAGGGCCTTCTTTCCATCTCGGGTCTAGGAGTACCTTATTTTCTTTTCTCTTTATTTTTCCTTTTTCTTGCAATTTGAGGTGTTGCTTGCTAATTAATGTTGGATCTTGCTTTCGTTTATTTTAAAGTTGTCATTTTTAGCTTAATCCAAACCCCAAATTGCGAGTAGAGTGTTTAGGACTTTATTTTCTTTTCTTGTGAGTCGATCATTGCTTGAATTCGTGTTCGAATAGCCTTCCTTTGAGAATGGCCCGAGTCGGGTAACTCGGTTACCACATGCCCAAAAATACTACAAACAGTCAATTGAGTCTAAGTAGTCAAAACAGATCTTCATTTGATTCTAGTACTAAGACATGGTGAGGTTGTTTTTCTTTAAGCTTTGGAGCTGCATTTTGTATTGCATCAGCTTGGCTGTGGTTTGGCTTGAAAAGTTGGTTTCAAGAGAGTTCAATATCTCTCTTGAAGTGTTGAGACCAACAGTCTGGATTAAGATGCCTTCACTTAAGAATGATAATAGCCAAGATGCAAGAAGTTGATCTTGCCTTTCCCAAAGTAGAAATTCTGGACCGAGGATATATTCTTGTGAGTTTGGATCTGGGGTATACAGAGTAGGAGGAGATGCTTCAGTGTTGATAAACTTCTCCAAGCCATATCCTCGTATGGTGATTACTTGCTGTTCCAAGATCAAAAAGTTACTTTCATCAAACTTGGTAGAGATCAGTTGGCTATGAGGAAAGGCAAGAGGTGTTGAGTTGTTTAATGGAGGATTTTGAGTTGCATGGTCAGATCCAGTTCTGGAATGACTGCCTTCTGCCATGATGACAGATCTCACTTATTGCTTTCCTTTTTTTTTTTTTAATGGATCAGTCACGAGTTGTCAACTCGCTCAGATACCATGAAAACAAAATGGTGAAAACATGACTGATGCATTCATAAGAGAAGAAGACAAGGTATCCATTTTCAGCTAAGGTTTTTGCTTCAACCAAGGAGACAATACAATACTCAATGCTGCTAGGGTTCAGTAGCATTTATACTTGCAGGACAAGCCTTGCTTTCTCTCACTCACACACATTACATGTTCATTACAGACCACAAGATTATTACACGTGCATGCATCCTAAGCTTTCATGTAAAGCTACATGGGTCNNTCAACTAAATTTCTAATGAAAAATTCATTCCAACCGAATCTTTTCGTTGGAACTTCCATCGCAATCGTTTCAACAAAAATTATACCATTAGAATATCAATTGAAACATATCTCTCTTATTCTTATAAGAAAAAATCTATTCCCTTTATGAGCTTGCCACGTGGCCACTCTTAGAAGGCTGGAAATTGTGAAATTTGTTGCTTTTCTTAAATTTTTTTCACGCCCAAAATCATTTTGAGCTTGTGAGTAGACTACTTTACCCTCCTTTATTTTCACTTTTTGGGGTTAGTATGGTAATTTTGTTGTGATAGATTAGTGATTGACAACAAGCTTTCCTCACACGCCATTTCAGATTCTTCTCTTCTCATCTCGCACTCTCTTAAATTTCTCCTTGTCGCCGCTCTGGAATTCAACCGTGGAGACGCGACTACGGTACCTTTCTACAGAAATTCGATTGCACTGAAATATTTCAAACTCCAAACCAAAGAAAACTTACGAACCCTAAATCTCACTCTCAGTCGCCGGCAACCCCATCCCCACCTTATCGACAGGATCGTGGAAGCAGACTTCAGACGATTCTCGGCGGCGCTCTACCTTCAGACGAAGCTCGATGGATGATTCCCACTCGGCCTTGAAGGTACTCAGCTCTCAAACCCTAATATGTGTTGAAATTTTGTGCGCCCGTGTGTGTTAAAAGCTCGCGAAAGATCGGAAGTTTGTTCTGTGTGCTAAGTTGAGGTTCCGAAGTTGTCCATTTTGTCCCTTTTCTTAATTCTTCCAAGTAATAACCACATGAAAATGAAGATGATTAAGGGGACAAATTAACATTAGCGCATAAGAAACATTTTTTGCACCGACAGAGGCGCTATCTTAGGCATAGCTATTCATCTCTTTATGTGACCATGCTAATGCGTATAAAAAATACTTGAATGAATTTATTCCGAATTAGCTGATAAATAACTAATATTCTGTGTGTTTCTTGATCTATTTGTACAAATTATCATTGGTATGTGTTGGAATTTGCTTAGTTATTTTGTTATCGAGAGGAAAAGTTCTGAGAAATTGTTTATTTAGGTTGTTACTGCATCCTTCTAGGGTTTATTGAAGGGACTGAATAGTGGAAAATTGTGGATAGTTGAAATTTAGAAATATGAGGATGTTCCCTTAGTAGTGTTTATTTAGTTTGGATTGGTGTGTTCTTGGAATGTAGAGCTCTTTAGCTTCTGTTATGAGTTGTTTCTATTCTCAGTGAGTTTGAATTCAATGAAAAGATTGTTATTTTTAATTTCTCTGTCCCTGTTTTTCAGTACTTGTGGATGAGTTATGCAGCTGTTCAATTATGAGTTATTTATGGTGTGAAAGTTTTTGAATTATAAGTTCTTTGCCTTTTCATTACAATTTTAAGTTCTCACATCATGTAAGTTCCTGAGTTGATCCTTTATCATATGAGATGATTGATTTAATGAACATGATATATTTGTTTTGTTATCCACTTACATAGTTTTCCATTTATTTCAAAGAAATTAAACTGTCATTAAGTACCAAATACTTGGAACAACAAGTGGTAGATGTTGAGCCCATTTTGAATCCAGTTTGATTTGGTAACATTTGAAATTGAATATCAAATTAGGATCTTCCTCAAAATCTAGGTCTCTCTGACTTTGAGTTTCAAATTTAGGGGATATCTCTACATGCTTCTATTCTACCTGTTCATTTGTCTACACCCTTCATTCTGCGAAGACATTTATCCACTAAATACGACAAAACTATTAATAAAAAGGTACTAAAAAAATAACTCACAAACCCAAAATGTCCACGAAGTTCTTAATACATTACCCCCAAGTAGCCGATAAATTATCAGGAAATACACCAGTCTTCTCAAACACCGGTAGCTTAGCGATAAGAACACGACTCAAATATCTGACAGTAGGGAAATTACCTCTCGTTAAAATTTACAAATGGATCAGTATTCCTTTGTCTGAATGCTCAGTGTTATGATTAATTTGTGCTTTTTTTTGGGTGGTGTCTAATCGTCTGGTTGTTATGCAGCTTCGGATGGAGGGAGACCGTGCCTCTGGATTGCAAGCGGCTGCGGTAGGTTGCCTTGGCTAAGTGGCGGTTTAAAAAAGCGAGGGCTCTATCAATGTGGGGTTCGGGTTGTACTGCATTGAAAAGTACCTATCGGGTCTCCGTGTGATGGTGGCATGGCTGTATTGCAGTTGGAGCTTGTGGGTAGCTCTACTACCGTGCAAGGCCCAGGCTATCGTGGTTTGTCGTCGTTTGTTTTGTACGGAAACACGATTCATTTGAATTGTATTTAACGTTTGGTTTCCTAATTTCGATGACGAAGCTTTACACTATTTTTTCTTCCTCAATTGTATGTGTTGCAGTGTCCACTGAGGCCGATATAGAGGCCATATGAATTAGATGGAAGATGTGAAGAGGTATGCCAAACTATCTATACTTCAAATATTTTGATAACATTGATGTAATTATCTTATCTTATGATCAAGAATCTCTTTTCGAGCTAAGTATCTGTTTCGAATTTGTCTGTGTGTGTTTGATTTCTACAGAGACAAGAGAGATCTCGAGATGGGTGTCAACATCGATACGCCTCGGGTGCCAGCACTTGTCGTGTCGAACTCGAACAAATCGATGGAAACTTCAGACTTCGGCAAGGCCCTGGCGGTGTCAACCTCTGAGAAGGCCCTGGTGGTCTCCATTTAGTGATTGACCAAATGGTAGATTTCGTTGTCTGGTGGAGGGAATATATTCCTGAACGGAAAAAATTAATTTTTAGTATATAAAATTCATTAGAGCAATATTTTTTGGATTACGAGGTGTTCGAAGTATTGCAGCTGTTGGTGTTATTCTAATCACAAGCCGCCGGTTTGTGAGTCTTGTGATCTCTGTTAGTTTTTTTTCTTCTGTAGAACAATTTTGATTGTTTTTTGTTTTGTATGTACTTATATATAACCTTTCTTTCTTTTTCGGTTTTCTTAACTTTTCGATTCTGCGGAAAATAATGGAAGAAATTTATGGTCAATCTTCAAAGAGTTAATGGAAGGAACTAAAGGCTGCAACAAATGGGTTGTTTTCAAACAATATTGTTTTGGAGAATGGAGAAAACGCTCCGAGTATTGCTCACCAAAGGGTTGCTTGAAAATGAACAATTGATTTCGGTTAAGCGTTTTCATAAATCTGCTTGGTCTGATTCCCGCCCGTTCTTGGTTAATAATATGCTGTTTTTTTGTTGTTATTTGTCTAACCGGTGCTCTTTTGTACGTGTTTTCTTTCTGGTAGATTATCATAAACTATCTTATAAACTGAAATTCATGCAGCTTTGAAACTGAAATAGTGTTATGAGTTTGAGTTTCTATTTGCTTGGACCGGCCTGTGCCACATTTTTTTCCTTTTTTTTGGGAAGGCCTTATTGAAACCTTGAAACATGCTATGAGTGTAATTTGTTGTGTCCAATGAGGTTTAAAAGAGTGGTGAAGGGTTTTTCTTTTCCATTTTCATTCCTTTTCCTCTTTCTATTTTGTTAGTGTTGTCCAAATTGTTTTTTCATTTTCTTTTCATTTTTTCCTTTCATTTATTTGAGTGTTTTAATGTCTTGGGGTGAAGGACGAGGCTAAGGTTGTGGGAAAGTTGAGGAGTGGAGCGATTGACAAATCTGATTGACTGGTGCTTTCAAGGGAAAGAGAGATTGCTTGTAGCAGAATTAATGCTCAACGAAACCTTGGCGAAGCATTTATTTCATTGTGAGTCACATGATATCACCTCATTAATCACTCAACCATTATAGTAAGTACCTGCCAGAACTAGAAGTTTGCCTTTTGTTTTACTATTTGTAAAAAAAAAATCTCTTAGCATCTTTGGGATTGTTTAGATTAAAATCGTTAAATTGAAATGAAAAAATCGAATGTTCTATTAATTTTGTTGAATCTCAAGGTGTATGTTCGTTATTTATCCTCAGTTACTTATGTGTGTGTTTAGTTTTAATAAGGGACAAGCAGCCTATGAACTGGGCAATGAGGTTAAAGGTGACATTATATTTGGCCCAACCTCTTCATTACTGCATTAGTAAAGGATGAGCTTTAAATTACGATCTTAATGTGCGCAGATTCTTGTTTGATCAGGTAAGGTGATATGCCATTTCTTTTATATATTTATTATTTATTTATCTTTGCATGTGTAAATTATCATGTCTTATACCGGTCTCATTCATAGGATAGTAATCCGAGGCTTTATTGCTTTAGGCTGGTGAAGAATAGTCGAGATGGCAAAAGTTACAATACAAAGTCAGTTTTTATTCCCCTTGAGTACTTGACACCTGGTACAATGCATATATACATAAATAGTAATACGAAAAGAATGTTCGGTGAAAAATTTGTAAAAGTTGGCTCTTTTGCAAGTGGTTTTAAAGACTTCCCATAAGCTTACTGTGCTTCTTTGGTAACCTCTATATTTTTCTTCCGTTTCGTTAGCGTGTGTGACTTACGCATGTGATAACATGTTTTTGTTTGCAGGAGTAGTCATTCCTGAGTACAGCTTCGCGACCCTGCTGCTCTTTGAGTTCAAGCATATACCACCCAACCATGTATGACATTTATTTCGATTTAAAGGGAAAAAAGGACATTTTTGAAATAGTAGAAGCAATTCAATCTTACCAAACATCTTGAAGTTGCTATTTTATAGCTATAATTTATTATATTTTTTGGTGACATGAATTTAATTGCTTAAAAAAAGGAATACAAAATGAATCTGATTCCAATGTCTTATTTACAGGCGCTCGATATGACCAGGGATAAAAACTTTCTGATGCTCATAGATTCTTGCTAGGAGGGCCATTTCTTGAACAACACCTTGGAGAAGGCTTAAGGCTTGACATGGAGCAGCTAGCCAGACGAGTAGACAAAAATCATCGAAAATTAAAGCTCCAACGCTAAGTTCAACTTTCAGTGCAAGAAGCAAGGTAAAAAGAACACGTGAATCGTCAAAACAGTTAGATTTAGTGGAACTTGTTTTTTCTCCACTTTCTTATTCTTGATCATATTCAAATTTTATAGGCTCTGCTTGTGGGTTGAGTAATAAACGTAAGTAGATATAGATGTTGTGGTTGTGAATTATGACCTAGATGTTATCGAATATGTCGAGGACATGTACAAGTTCTACAAATCAGCTGAAGTTGTCTAATATATTTAAAATTGCTTTAAGGACCTATATAATGTTTTTAAATAAACTTAATTTTGTTGCTAAGTGGGAGGTTATTTCTTGCTTGTTGGCGTAGTATGATGGTTCATGACTACAGGGGCTGGCAGTCAATCCTTATCAAGTACATGGATTCGTAGTACTGTCTTGATTATTTGGTATGCTTTAGATGTCTGTAGTCGATATCCTCTATGTTGTAGATAATAATGACTGTGATTTTTACAGTGAATGCGTAGTTAAAGTTTGCGTGATATTGATACTGGGAGTGTTACCGGCTATTGATGCTCTAAGGAACACTTTAAGCTGTTAATTTAATTTGAGAACCATTTTTTTTTTATTTTTTTTTTTTTTTTTGAATAATTGTGGAAGCTTCAACAATGGGAACTTGAATATGAAGACGTTTATCTTTAGTGAAGATTAAGAAATTCTATTATTTATGTTTAGTGTTGAATGCATGTGTGTTGTCAAACAAAAAGTGAATGATTTTCATGTACTCAAACAGGTATTGTAAATTTTGTTATTCTATTCTTTGCAACTTGTTTATATATCATGATGTAGTTTGATTTTCATTTCACTACTTGGTTGTTATGATGACTGTAATGTTTTTTATATTTTTATTATACTTTGTTATTGTACTTTTTATTATCTATTTATTTATAATATTATATTATAAAACAACTGTTGTAAATGTTTTTACTAAAATAATGATGTTATTATAATTATAAAGAAATAAATAAAACCTAATGTGGGTCCGGCTGTGCTGTGCACAGCCGTAATCAAACTAGTATGATATATATGTGAACATGGGAGCATGTTTATCATAGAAATGAGATTTTTACAGGAAACACGTCATTTAGTAATAACACATCACAAAAAATATCTTTACACAAAAGTTTAGATTTTGTTAAATATATAATTAAGAGGAATGAGATATGTATGTTTCACGTTTCACACACACACACATATATACTAAATTTTTAACATTTTTTAGTAATATCTTAATTAGTCAAAAATTAAAAGTTAAATATAAGTCATGATTTGTTACAACATTTATCTCAATATTTAACTAAAGGAATTCGATAAACGTAATGATTTATCGAAAAAAAAAAAAAAAACCAAATCTTATTGTAGTTGGACGAAACAAATCTTTTTGTTATTGAATCAGAGGAGTACTTGTGATATAAATGAAAGTGGGAGTAAAATACATTTTTCGTCGTCCTGTATGTTTACCCCTCTAAACATTTTAGTCCTCATCGAATTGCGTTTTTTATTTTCATTCCGTATGTTTGAAAAAAGGTTACAAAAAAGTCATTTTCGCAATAAAAAGGTTCTTTATATTTTGCAATAAGGTATTCCAATTTCATCCCTTATGTATGAAAAAGACATTTTTGTAACCTTTTTTCAAACATACGGGACAAAAATCAAAAACGTAATTCGAAAAGGACTAAAATATTTAGAGGGGTAAACATACAGGACGAAAAATGCATTTTACTCATGAAAGTGGTAACAAAATTTGTTATCTTTAATATAATATGTGTTATTTTTAAGGCATAATGGCGAGAAAGTACACGACCTTTACATGATTGGCATTTAATCACAACTTTTAGACCTTGGCAAATAAATACATAACCTTTACATTCTTCGCAACTCGATACACGGATTTAACGTTCGTCAACGGAAAGCTGACGTGGCAATTTTTTTTAACGGACACGTCACCTAGAAGTCTGACTCAGCAAACAAAAGCCAAATCATCAGTTAAACCTTGACAGTTTAATACACCACCTTTGGTTTTTTAGCAACCCGATATACGAACTTAACATTTTTTTTTGCAAAAAGCTGTCACATCAACATTTTATTTTATTTTTTATTTAAATTCATTTGATTTACTTTATTATTTTTATTTATTTTAATTAAACCTTTATTGTTATGTTTAAAATTTAAATATATAGTGATTACAAACAAAAAAACAAATATTTTTTTTTATTTTTTTTTTAATTTTTAATTTCTATATTTTATTCGATTCTACTTTATGAATTTTTTATATTTAATGTATTTAGTATTTAATTAATAAATAAAAATATAAATTAATATTAATGAATAATAAATAATAAAACATATAATATAGAATTCAACAAAACATATAATTAAAATCTGATATATTTATTTATTTAGATAAATATTATTACATTATTTATGTTATATGTATTTAATATATTTATTTATTTAGTTTATTCGTATATTTTTTTATTTAAGCACGTTAATAATAATAAAAGTTAACTTTAGAAAATTCGCAAATTAAATAAATAAATAATAATATTATATTTATATTATAAATATTTATTTTATGGATATTTATTTAATGCTTACATATAATTTGTTTGAAACTAAATAAGGTAAAATAGAAAAAAAAAGCAGCACAAATGATAATAAAAGTTAAATAAAATGAGGTAATTAAATAATATAATTTATTTATTATTTATTTTATAGAATTTATAATGTTAACTTTTATTATTATTTATAATACTTCAATAAAAATATACGAAAAAACTAAATTAATAAATATATTAGATACATATAATATAAATAATGCAATATTATTTATTTAAATAAATAAGTATATTAGATTTTAATTGCATGCTTTATTGAATTTTATATTATATGTTTTATTATTTATTATTCAATATTTAATATATTAATATTAATATATTGTATTATTTGTTAATTAAATACTGAGTACATTAAATATTAGAAATAATAAACTAGAATCGAATAAAATAAAATAATTAAAAATTAAGTAAAATAATATATTTTTTGTTTGTAATCACTATATATTTAATTTATAAACATAATTTCAATAATAAAAGTATAATTAAAATAAATAAAAAATAATAAAAGTAAATTAAATGAATTTAAATAAAAATAAAATAAAATGCTGATGTGGCAACGTTTTTCCAGAAAAATTAAGTTCGTGTATCGGGTTACCAAAAAACCAAAGGTGGTGTATTAAACTGTCAAAGTTTAACTGATGATTTGACTTCTGTTTGCTGAGTCAGACTTCTCGGTGACGTGGCCGTTAAAAAAAATTGCCACGTCAGCTTTCCGTTGACGGACGTTAATCCGTGTATCGAGTTGCCAAGAATGTAAAGGTCATGTATTTATTTGTCAAGGTTTAAAAGTCGTGATTAAATGGCCAATCAAGTAAAGGTCGTGTATTTTCCCGCCATTATACCTATTTTTAATCATTTTCAATTGAATTACTTATATAAATATTTCCCACTTTTTTTTTTTTTTTTGAAGGATAAACAACTTTTTCTTAATTTAATACATATTAATTGTTTTTTTAGATATTTAAATAGCATTTTCATTTTCATTTCATTTTTTATTTGCCCACAATGATCCAATCGCTGAACACAAATCCTCCCTATATATAATTCTCGAATGCGATGAGCCTACGTGGCTGCTTCTGGTGCTTCGCAATCCTATTTGGCGAAGAATCATGCTTCGTAATTAGGTTTGGACAAATAATATTGATATATTAATAATTAATAATCTAGGTTTGGACATTTCATAAATATCATTTAGTTAACTTAGATATTTCATATCACTTTACTAATAAAACCCTTTAATTATTTGTAATTTTACATAGTGAGACACTAAATGACTAATATATCCATGACTTTTGATTTGCTTCCACAATTAGCTACTGAATTGTAAATGTATTTTAAAAGTTGATAACTTTTGTATTTCTTATCGGTTTTACATATATAATATCTCAAATTAATCATCTTTTGATAATCTTTGATTTGACATCCATATTGTATACATGAAATAAATAAATTATATTTATATTTATAATAATAAAAAATAATAATTAATAGAAAAATAAAATTATTTATTAATTGATATATTTATGTTCAATGTAGTTGATTAGTCGCAAAAAGTGTGTATTTTACATATTTATTAGCGTATTTTTATATGCTTGATTTTATCGCACTTATATGTTTTTCGACTTATTTATTTTTTAGATGGATTTAAGTATTATGATATTTTTATGATTTAATTTCAGTATATTGGCCTATTTACGTGGATGGCGAAATATTAGACAGGAGCTCAAATACGCAATTAGCGAGACGCCAAATACCGGTCACTATTTTCAGTCCAAAAGTAAAATTACGGCCCAAGATTATCTAATGCATTAGTGGACCGTCCAAAAGAGTTTGAGTTAAAAGTTTTAAAAGGCCGCATGACTTGAATTATGGGCTGAGAGAGGAATTGAAGGACTTTGATTATTTGGTCATGTTTTGTTTTGCTGGACATATGATTTTCTAGAGAAATTCTTGGCAGAGACTCCACTCATACGCAAAGACATATATAAAATATTCACGCAGCCACACAGAGAAAAGAAAAGGGAGCAAAGCAGACGCGATAACAGAGCAGAGGACTTACGCGAAAAGCCGACGAATTGCGGAGGGAGGCCGCACTCGTACACGAGGGAGATAATTAATCTCTCTCTTTTATTTTTTTTTTTCTTTTTATTTATAATGTTAGAGTAGATTTTATTTTTAGTTCCGGAAAAGTCGAACCCTAAGATTGACTATGTTTTGATTGATCATGGTTGATGATTTTAATATCTTTTTGGAATTGCTTGTGTTATTTTGAATAATTAACCATGATGTGTTGAGTTGAATTTAGATTGATCACCTAGATTAGGCTTTGCATATCTACACCTGAATTAGGCCTTCAATCCGTAATTGTTGATGTGTTTAATTCGGAAGTGGTATCCGGAAGATGGTAACTACCGGGGATAACACGACCTATTTAAGTGAACGAACGCGTCACTACTTAGTCTAGCCTATTTTTCTAATTCGTAAAGCGGCTGATTGTATTAAATCTAAGAAGCGTTTTCTAGACTGTACAGGAAGTCAGGTCTAATCGTAGAGCGTCTCGCGGTTAGATTAAAAATAAGGAAAAATTTGGGTAACAGACCGTGTCGTTGCCTAGGGCTAGTAATTTCATAAGATAACGAGATTTGATACCAGAATTGATTAGATGAGTCAGTCGAGGGTGTAGACGGAACCGTGAACTAGAAATTTCTCTTATTTTATTATTTTATTATTTTTATTTGTTTAGATTTTATTTATTTCATTAGAATCTTAGTTTTAATCCAATCCCCCCCTTTTTATCGCTTTTTATTTTTATTTATTTTTTTTCCAAACGATAGATATTCTCCATAACACAAAAAAGTTTGATACAAGAACATAACAGCCGAGGGCTACACCAGAGAGCACTACCTAGAAGGTAGGCTAAATAACAACTAAAACCTAGACAAGAACCATCATAGGCAGACTAATACAACTGAGCCCTACAATGATCACAACCAACCCCTACTAGAAAACACAAGACAACAAGCAATGACCAGAAAAGAAGAAGCAAAACCCAGACTACCACATGAGAACCAAAATACACATAAACACTGAACTGCCTAGCAGACCTATTTATGGACTTCTGGTCTTATGAAGCATCTTCACTGATAAGCCTTCTTGCCAATCCTGCCAAGCACCTTTCACAATCCCCTGTTCTGGCCTCCACACATGCTCAAAAACCCATAAATTTCTTGCCTTCCATAGCCACCAAAGTATATAAGTAGTAAGCTCAATCCTGGCTTCATTAACTGCAGAGCTCTTAATAGAACACACAGAGCCCCACCAATCTGCAAACCTATCCTCTGCAGCTTTCAGCCCATCCCACTGAACCATTGCTTGTTGCCACACCCTTTTAGCTTTCTTGCACTTAAGCAGGACATGTTCAACTGTTTCCTCAGCTTCCCCACAGCAGCTGCATATGACATCCACCTCAATGCCTTTTCTCCTCAGATTAACATTAACAGGCATAGCATCATTAACACACCTCCACAAAAAGTGTTTGATTTTCCCTTTAATGTTAAGCCCCCAGCTCCTCTGTCTTATCTTCATATTTCTTTTAGCATTGCCACTTCCTTCTGCTAGATCCAGGCCTATCATTTTCTGTTTGTGGAGAAACTTGTAGGAGGATGCAACTGAAAATTTCCCTTGATCCCCCATATTCCATCTCCATTTATCCTCCAACTGCTTATTCAAGGTGCTGATTTGTAAAATAGCATTACAATCCTCTTCTTCCACCAGCTCCTGTAACCTTAGAACATCCCATCTGTCTCCATCCCTCTCCATTAACTCCTGAATGCAAACATCCCCTTTTACTCCCTCTTTGAGGGTTATCTTCCTGCCCCTTATCTCAGGCACCCAATTAAAATCATGAAGTTTCACAGAAGCACCATTTCTCACTTCTATCTGTAGTCCTTCTCTCAGCAGCCATCTCACTTTACACCAGGATCTCCATAGCCAGGAGGAGTTTTGAGGAATATTAGCTTCAAAGATTGATGATTTAGGAAAATACCTGCACTTAAGAATTTTGCTCATCATTAGCTGAGGTTGTGTGATCACTCTCCAGAGTTGCTTTATTAGCATGGCATCATTGAATAATCCAACCTCTTTGAATCCCAGACCTCCCATATCTTTGGACAAGGTAAGGAGCTCCCATCTCTTCCAGTGGACCCCTCTGCTATGTTCTCCACCCTTACTCCACCAGAATTGTGCAAATATACTAGCCACCTCCTTGCAGATGCTCACTGGAATCCTGTAGCAGGTCATTACAAACAGTGGGAGAGCATTGAGTACAGACTTAATGAGAACTTCCCTCCCTGCTGCAGTAAGAAATTTGTTCTTCCAGCTGACTACCTTTTTCCTTACTGCCTCTGTCACAAAGCCAAAGACCTCTTTCTTCGATTTGCCTATCCCCAGAGGCATGCCAAGGTACCTAGTTGATCTCTGAATTTGAATCCCAGGAAAAATAGCACAAACTTCCCTCTGAGTTGCAGCATTAGTGTTCTTGCTAAAGAATATGGAAGATTTTGCTGTATTAACTTTTTGCCCCGAGAAGTTTTGATATCTAGTGAGAATAGATAATAGCAATTGAGCCTGATATTTATCAGATTTACAAAAAACCAAGGAGTCGTCAGCAAATAGTAGATGTGAAAGAACTGGGGCACCCCTAGCCACAGAAACTCCCCTGAAAGCCTCTCTCTCCACCTTATCAGTAATCATAGCAGATAAGATCTCAGAAACCAGAATGAATAGATAGGGAGACAACGGGTCTCCCTGTCTAAGACCCCTCTGAGCATTCACCAAACCAGAAGAGCCACCATTAATAATAAAAGAAAAAGAGACAGTAGACACACAAGCCATGATCCATTTCACAAACCTGGGATCAAACCCCATCTGAAGCATTGTTTGTTTTATACAAGACCATTCAATTCGATCATATGCTTTCATCATATCTAATTTAACTGCCATAAAAGAGTGTCTACCAGATCTGTGTCGGTTCAAGAAATGCAGCCCCTCATTAGCAACAACCACATTATCAGTCACTAATCTCCCAGGCAAAAAAGCTGATTGAGCTTCATTAACACATTTATGGATGCAATTTCTCAATCTGGCAGCAAGAATCTTAGATATTATTTTGTACACCACAGCACATAAGCTAATAGGCCGGAATTGGTTCAGATGCACAGCATTAGCACATTTAGGTATCAAGGTAATTAAAGTATGATTCCAATAAGGAAGTAACTGACCAGACTGGAAAAAACTTCTCACTGCTTCACAAAGATCAGACTTCACCAATGGCCAAAAGTGTTGGTAAAATAATGCAGGCATACCATCTGTGCCAGGAGATTTCCTGGGGTTCATCGAGAAAAGAGCTTGTTTAATCTCTTCATCTTCTACTTCAGCTACCAGCACCTCATTATCAGCCTCTGTGATTGATGGTTGGATGTTTTGCAGCACTCTGTCCCCTCCATTAGAACCTTCTGAAGTAAACAGGTTGGTATAGTAATTTTCCACATGCTTTTCAATCTCCTGCTTGCTCTCACAAATCCTCTGTTGATCAGTCACCAGTCTGCTTATTGAGTTGGTTCTTCTTCTTTGGGTCACCCAGGCATGAAAAAAGTGGGTATTTTGCTCTCCATCTCTCAGCCATTCCACTCTTGCTTTCTGCTGCCAAAACAATTCCTCTGATTTATTAGCCTCATCCATCTCCTTCTGCAGTCTATCCCACTCCTCCCAATTCCTCTGGCCCCCAGCTTCTCTCATCTCCTCGAGCTGTAAAGAAAGCCTTTCTCTATGCTGCTTCTCATTAGCTCTGAAATATTTGCTCCAATTAAGCAAGGCCACTCTTGTCTTCTTCACTTTCTCTTTCAGACTGAACATAGGTGTCCCCCCCAATTGACCTTCCCAAGCAGCTTGAATAACATCCTTCACTCCTTCTCTGGATAGCCACCTCTTATCAAACTGGAATCTCCTACACTTGTAACACCCCACTATTTCATGAAAAACAGAGTGCATTTTCGCAAAGTTTTTCAAAGTAAAAACATTATATTTGCGAAATAGTAAATTGGAGTGCTACCATAAAACATGACTTTATCTGAAAAACCGTCATTTTAGTTTTAAAGAAAAACAAACGGTTTAACATAACATATTAACCGACTGAAATTCGGATCAAAAGCTAAGTTCAATGAATAGTCATAATCAGCGGAAGAACGTAGCGTCGTCAAAACATTTTTAAACACATAGACCAAGTCCTAAATAGACCGCCAGCTCACTCATCGGCTCTGACCCTGTGACCTGAAAAAAACATGGATAATGTGGGGCGTGAGCACTAATCTACTGTGCTCCGCAGAAACTCATACTAAAGTAAACAATGAAAATAATAACAATATCATGATCCTGGCATATATAACTGAACTGAACTGAAACCGGTACTGAATAAGCATGAACTGATACTGATATCGTGATAATAATCACCTGACTGATACCTGAACATCTGCCAGCATAAAAATGTCTGACACCATGTGCACACTCTAGTGGGCAGACTAAGACCACTAGAACCCAGAATGGACCGGCGACCATTCCGAGCGGATACTGATAATACATACCTCAAACATGGTAGAGTAATTATAATCAATGTAATACCCAGTCTGACTCCCCACTTGATCC
>CACSLK010027838.1:5765832-5785561 GCA_902706635.1 Striga hermonthica | reverse complement strand
GACGCTACGGCCGATACGTTCGGCCATTCGACGACTCTTCCGACCGTTACTCACATGGATCAACATAACTAACTATAACATGAATTCTTATTAACAGAACAGCAGAATGAGATGTACATAACTCGAGAAATAAAAAGACCGTGGCTTCCGCTACGTGCGGTACCCGACGGCTTTGGCCAACTTTTGACAAAACAATGATTTTCCTCGACAAACTTGACCTGATTGAACATGAAATAGTATATAATGACTGAATACATGAAAATTGCTCGAGAGTTTCGAAATAAAACGAACATGCACGACATGGTCTAATTTGCACGGCCGAGAGCAATTATGAATAATTCATGAACTTAGGTCTAAGGTTTGAAATTAGGATGAACATACTTACATCAGAATAATATCAATAAGGAAATTACCTTCTCAATAGCTCGAACGATAGTAAGACTTCCTTGATTTTTCGTGACCGAACGAAGCTTTACGTGCGTACGCGAACGGCTATTACTTCTCCGTGTGTGGTGCTCAAATGGCTTAAACTCTCTTAACCTCACTTAATTCTTCCTTAGTAATAAATATAAGTGTAGGACCAAAATTTCTCCCAACTCTTGATATATATATGCACAAATAAAACTAATGAAGAGGTGAGGATTTTAATGCCCAATAATCTTACGCCAAATGCTAAGAATTGGAATAACTAAGTGGTAATTTCTTAGCTTAGTCATCAATTACATAGATTAGTCACTACTTAAAGAGGGGAGAAGAGGACACCTCATACTTAGAAAATGATAAGTTTCTCATGACAATTGCACTTAAAACTCACGGCACTTAGGATAGCATTATGCGTGATTATGTCCTTAATTAAGCTCAACTTAACATGCTTAATTATTTGATAATGCATGATTATTTGACTAAGCTTGGTACTTAAATACTTAAACTTATTCCGAGCGTAAACATGACTTCAAAAATAATTTCAAATTCTTGACTTGGACGATTAATCCAAATATTGATATTTCGAATAATTCGTCAACTTAACTTATTAATTCCGAACTCATTAATTAAAGAAACGAATCGGAATTAAATCTGAAAACTTATCCGGTTACTGAAATAATTAAACCGAATAATTTATCGACTAATAGTCGGACTTTAACTGAAACTGAATAAATGGCTTGAATTTAACTTTTGACGGTTAACTTAATTAATACGTCAACATTGGAATAATTAATCACAACCTGCTGATGTCTATTTATTAATATAAACGGACTGAGATTATTACTATCATTAACTCGGTTAATAAATAAAATTAACCGGATATATTATTGACTTAACGTCGAACTTGGAACTTAACTAGCTGAATAACATAAACTTGAATACATGAATATTTATTAACAAAGGCTAGCTTTTACTCGAAAGCTAGTATTTTCCTTTATTAATAAAATACGGGCGTTATACACTTATGAATCCCGAAAATTTGTTACGAAAATTAAGGACTAATTTTGTGGAATGATATAATACTATAAGAAAATGAATATCAAAATTCATTATTTTCGGATTTTTGAAAGACTTTCCACAAATGAGAAGTCAAAGCATGTATTGAACAATTTTTTACAACTTTCCCAAAATGATTTATTTACCTCTCTTTTATATAGATAGATTTTATATAGATAGATTATATTTTTGTAATTGTAATTATTTATTGTTATATTATATTATTTAACTATATCTATATCTACATATACTAGTATGTACCATTGCGATGCACGGGCGACTCACTTTGGGGAATATTATAAATTGAAGTTTATTAATAAATAAAAGAGTGATAATTCATAGTGACATTGTTATACAATAAAATATTCCTCATGAAACAAAATATATATATTATTAAAAATCTCCTTATACATAACATTATTACTTTGTTAACTCGACAACTCGTTGTTCCGACAAACTAATATTTTTAATCATTTACTTTTACTTGCACGCGAAACAACATATAATTAGTCGTCACTAAAAGTTGATTTCTTTAAGCACATACAACGCACGATTAAGATTGACCTAACTCTTCTTTATCTATTACTTACACGCGAAACAACAACATTTAATTAGACACGACTAAATACCGATTTCTTTAATAACATGTCAATATCCTGACACTTAAATGAAACTCAATAACAGAAAGAACTGGTGCTGCTGGGACTTAAATAGAACCATAAGATGGATTTATTTATAATTTAATGATTTAATTTGCAGTTCGACAACTGAGTTGTTAGTTTATCATTTTAATATCGATCATACTTGATTAGCTAAATAATATTAATTAATATTTTTATATTTTTTTATCTAAAAATATTGGCACTGACTCTTAAATAGAATCGTCATATCAGAAGGACTTGGTAAACTCAAATGGAACCCTAAGATAAATCTATTTATAATATAATAATTTACTTAGTTGTTAGTTTATCATTATAATATCAATTATACTTGATTAACTAAATAATATTTAAGAACTTTTTATCTTGTTAAAAACAAAATCGATCATGTATGTTTAAAATATTAAAAACACCTAAAATGTTATATAACATATGTAAGATTATCTAAAATATTGTGTATTATTGTTAAAAAATTTGAGGTCACCTAAAATTTTTCTAAATTATCTTGTAAGTAAAACATGTCTAAAATTTTTTTTAACACACACACGCTCACACATATATAACATGTTTAAAAATATTAGTAATTATATACATGATTTAAAAGGAAGCAAAATAAAGCATAGAAGAAAGCTTGAGATGACAATACATGAGAATGGCAAGCTCATATTTCATTTCTTAAGCTGTAGTTGTATATTCTCAGATATGATGTTTTCTAATCACAAGACATGCTATATACATGTTGCGGCTCATCTCAACATACTGATAAGGATTAAGGACACGTGTATGGCTCACACTTCCTAGGGTTTTTGTAGCTACACTATGTACTTTTTCATTGTCATCCATTTTGCTTTTCCACGTAGGATTGCTTTTTCTTGTCTTGCATGGCTATCTCCTTTTCTTATTTAATGACAACATGGCAGGATTAAGGAGCTCTTTTAATAGCCCCCTTCAATTCTATGCATCCATTAGAAGTGATCATCAATTTGTTTCTCAACCATGCATAGAATTGACCTGAAGGAGCTTTAATAAAGATGTCTGCAACTTGTTAAATAGCTGGAATGTGTTGGACTGATACGACCTTGCTCTCCACCTTCTCCCTTATGAAATGTAGATAGAGTTCCAAGTTCTTTGTTCTAGAATGGTTAACAGGATTCCCAGCCAAACACACTGCATCTCTGTTGTCCACCCACACTACACTTGGTTTCTGAAAACTCACCTTCAAATCGTTAAGAAGTGAATGAATCCACATGATTTCACACACAACCTGAGTTGCACTTCTGTATTCTGCTTCAGTAGTTGATGTGGAAACTACTGCCTGCTTCTTGAAGCTCCAAGATACAAGGTTATCTCTCATGTAAACACACATTCCACTAGTTGATCTTCTGTCATCCATATCTGATCCCCAGTCAACATCTGAAAAGCCTGTGATCTTGAAATCCATGCATTTATCTATTTTCAAACCATAGTCTTTTGTCCCTGCAAGGTATCTAAGGATTTTCTTCACTGCTTTCAAGTGTTTGTCTAATGGAGAATGCATGAATTGGCAGACTTTATTGACACTAAAAGAGACATCTGGTCTGGTCAGGGTAACATATTGAAGTGCCCCAACAATTTTCCTGTAAAGGAGACCATTATGCATAGGTTGACCTCTGATTTTGATAGAGGTGGATGGCTAACCATGGGAGTGTTAATACCCTTTGCCCCTTTCATGCCAGCTCTATCAAGAATCTCTTCAATGTACCTGGATTGTCTAACAAAAGACATGTAGGGGTATGAGATACTTTGATGCCTAAGAAAAAATGGACAGGGCTAAGGTCTTTGAGAGAAAAATGTGTTGCAAGAGATTGGAATATCATCCACATAGGTTAAGATAAATAAGGAATTGGTTGTAGTGTGTTTAAAGTATAGAGAAGAATAAGCTTTTGAAGACAAAAAAACCAAGAGTGGAAAGTATGGATGCTAATTTTGTGGACCAAGATCTTGAGGTCTATTTTAGGCTATAAAGGGATTTATGAAGTTTGCACACAAGACCCTTGGTGTTGGGAGATTCAAAACCTGGTGGCTGAGACATGTATATGTCACTATCTAAATCTCCATTCAAAAAGCATTATCCACATCAATCTGGTGGATATGCCAACCAAGAAAAACAGCCAAGGAGAGAATGATTCTAATGGTAGTGGGTTTAAAAATAGAGCTAAATGTCTCTGACCAATCAATGCCAGGACTTTGAGTGAAGCCTTTAATCACTAACTTGGCTTTGTATCTAGCAGGACTCCCATTTGGGTTAGTTTTGAGTTTATAAACCCACTTGCTGCCAATGATGTTTTGGTGGGGTGGAGCAGGAACAAGAGACCATGTATGGTTTCTGTGTAAGGCATCAATCTCTTATTTCATGGTTGTAAACCAAGATGGTGATAGAAGAGCCTTTTTAAGAGTAGAAGGTTCTGTGGATGGAGAATCAAGAATAACTGAGGATGTGAGAACTCTTGGTTTAAAAATGCCTGTTTTAGACCTTGTAACCATGTGATGAGAACCTGCAGCATTGCTAGTGGTAGCACACTGATCCAAAGGTAATTCTATGTATATTTGCCCTAGGTATAGAAGTGTCAGGAGAATGATTAGATTGAGAGAATGAAGAGTGGGATGAGTAATTTCTGTATGCAGAAGATGTTTGAGTGTGAGTGATTGGGGTGAATGGTGTGTTTGGATGAGATTGAATGTTTGGCCCAGGATACTGAGGAGAAGGAGGGACAGATGGAAAATGAGGATGATTATCATCTAGGTGTAGTTGAGGTGGGGAAGGAATAAATGAGGAAGTGGAAGTGTGAGTAGGTGGAGAAGGTGATGTATCAGCAGTGGTTGTTGCAAGGGAAAATGTGTGTTCATCAAAGATGATATGCCTGGAAATGATAATTTTCTTGTCAGGGAGAAGTTTTTTATAACCTTTGTGGTGAGGACTATATCCAATGAAAACTGAAGCTAAACTCTTAGGTTGAAGCTTATGTTTGTAATATGGCTTGACGAGAGGATAACACAAACAACGAAAGACCTTTAATTGATGATATGAGGGTTCTTGCTTGAGTAAAGACTAGAAGGGAGATATGTAATGCAAGATCTTGTTAGGTGTTCTATTGATAAGGTAGAAACCACTTGAAAAAGCTTCATCCAGAAAGAGAAAGGTAATTTAGACTGAAAAAGAAGTGAAAGTCCCACTTGGACTATGTGCCTGTGTTTCCTCTCTGCTAGGCCATTTTGTTTAGGTGTGTAAGGACAAGAAATATTAGAATTGATTCCCTTTTGAGCAAAGATAGGTTTGAGGGCTAGAAATTCACCTCCTCTATCACACTGAAAAGTTTTAATGCTGGAATTGTGTTGGTTTTGAACTAAGGCTGTGAAGTGAAGGAAAGCTGAGGTGGTGTCTGATTTTGATTTTAGTAGTAGAACCAACAAACCTAGTGTTGTGGTCAATGAAGCTAACATAATACTTGAATCCTTTATGAGAAGTGACTGGGGCAGGACCCCAAAGGTCTGAGTGAACAAGTTCAAATGGTTTGCATGCTTTAAGTTCTGATGCATGAAAGGGTAGTTTATAAAACTTTGATTGCATGCACACATCACATAAGACATTAGCTTTAACATCATGAAAGGAAATGTTGCTATTATTTAAAGCTGCCTTTACAATGTCATAAGAGGCATGACCAAGTCTTTGGTGCCAAACATCCAAATCAACAATATTTTTAGCTTCAGTGCCATTTAAACTGGATTGAAAACAAGAAGGTAAAGCAACAAAATTAGAGCAAGGAAGAGCATCTTCAGTTTTAACAAGCTGAAAACAATAAAGACCATCCTTAAGTGAGCCTTGGAGTAGAGGGACACCGGTCTAGAGATCCTTCACAAAACAAAAATCATGATGAAACTAAAAAAAGACTGAATTATCTTTGGCAAACTTGGAGACACTAATGAGGTTTTTGGTGATGTGTGGCACATGCATGAGGTTATTAAGAAGAAATGTATGAGGGTGACTGGAAATAGGGCATTTTAACAAAGAATTACCAAGATGAGCAATATGCATACCTACACCACTAGCTATTTGAACTCTCTCAGAACCACCATAACCACTGGCCATGTTGAGGTTATTCAAATCATTGGTAAGATGATGTGTAGCCCCTGAGTCAGGATACGAATAGAAATCTTGAGATGTGTCACTGTTCTGAGATCCATAACAGGCCACATGAGCTGAGGGATATCCTTGAATTGAAGAGAGGTTGTTGTCATTCACACTTGCTGAGCTGTTGGAAGGAGCTTGGCTTTGGTTTCTTGAGACAAAGTTAGAATCAAATCTGTAATAGCAGTCCTTTGCAGTATGGTTGTTATAATTGCAGATTCGACATCTAGGACGATTTTGAAAGAACCTTCCACTTCTTCCTCGGTTGGGCCCATTTCTACCTGAGCCTCTCCCTCTGTTGCCAAACTGATTACCAAATCTGCCTCTGTTGTTAGAGAAGCCTCTTCCTCTAAACTGAGTGTGAGTAGCCAAATTAGATGCAAGGAAGGGACCTTCTGATTCATTAACAGCCTCAATACTTTCCAGCCTGCTCTCAAAACTCAGCAATACAGCATAAGCTTCCATCATAGAACATTTCTCTGTCAATGAAGTTAGATTTACCACAACAGGGTTGTATTCTTGTCCCATACCTGATAGAAGATGTAGGACTTGATCATTTTCATCTAACCTTTGGCCAGAAGCAGCAAGCATATCACAGATTCCCTTTATCTTGTTGTAATATTCTCTTATCTTTAAACCTCCTTTCCTTAGGGTCAGCAACTCCAGCTTTAGTTGCATCTGTCTTGCTAAGCTGTGACTCGAAAAACCTTTCTTTAGACAGTCTGGGAATCTTCTTTGCTGTGTTGAGCCCAACTGTGGTGACTAGAATGCTTTCTGACGAGGAAGATAAGAGCCATGATGCTATGAGTTGATCTTGCTTGACCCAAGTGAGGTATGATTTGTTCATTATGAATTCATTAGTTTCTGAATCTCGAGTGAGTTTCTCTGGTACTGGGGTTTCTCCATTTAAGAAACCAATCAAGTCATACCCTCTAACGGTGGTCAAGATCTGTTGCTCCCATATCAAAAAAATTCTCTCATTTAATTTTGTGGTGATGAGTTGATTCTTCAAATGGATAAGAGGCTCACATGGCTAAGTAGTGAGAGCCATGTGAAGGCAATAAATGCGAGGCAGAGGGAAGGTAATCAGAGCCTAAGCTCTGATACCATAAAAGGAAGCAAAATAAAGCATACAAGAAAGCTTGAGATGACAATACCTGAGAATGGCAAGCTCATTTTTCATTTCTTAATCTGTAGTTGTATATTCTCAGATCTGATGTTTTCTAATCACAAGACATGATATATACATGTTTCGGCTCATCTCAACATACTGCTAAGGATTAAGGACATGTGTATGGCTCACACTTCCTAGGGTTTTTGTAGCTACACTATGTACTTTTGCATTGTCATGCATTTTGCTTTTCCACTTAGGATTGCTTTTCTTGTCTTGCATGGCTATCTCCTTTTCTTCTTTAATGACAACATGGCAGGAGTAAGGCGCTCTTTTAATATGAATAACATGTATACATGTACAAAATATGCATGAACAATATGTATTACGACCTACAAAACATTAAAATTTACATCACGCTAATTTTATGAGAGAGATTTATATAGTAGATATAAAATATAAAAGACATTACTTCCCGCTAATTTTTTCAAGCCGAATAATTTTTAAATGGATAGGGAATTTTTGGGATTCTCTTTCAGTAAAAAAAAGTTCTGGAAGGAAATAAAAAGTCGGATTGTATAGGATTTTGGGTTTTTATTCGCATTAAAATATTAATATATTAAACTGGCTTTTTTTTCCGTGAATGCTATGAATATTAACTTAAGAGTCCTACTTTGACGAATTTGCCAAATGTATTATTATATTATTTAACTAGTTGATTATTTGATATAGCTTTATTTTTTTTTTTTTTTGTTTGGCAGAGTCCACAAAAATGCAAGAGATGCGGCTACAAAAAAAGGAAAACAAATCTGTAATTGGGAAATAGGAGATTTATTCGAATTTTGATTTCATATTGGTTACCAATATAAAAGTACTTGTTGTCATTCCTAAAAAAAAAAAGGGAAAAAGATGATAAATCGCGATTTGCGTTAATTTTACTATTTTTAGGAAGTAATTAATGAAAGTGGCGGGAAATTTTTTCTGAATTTGATTTATGTTAATCCTTATTATATATATATATAACTTAGAAATTAACTTAAATTATTTTTAGAAATCTTTTCCCACCATGCATTAATTACACTCTATTAATGACGATCCCGATATCAAGTCTAGGATTCCCCCTCTTAGACTCCAAGCACTCAATTTGGCCAAAGCGGAGAAACTCTTTTATCAACAAAATGCCAACTGCAACTTTCAAATCAAGGGTGATAAATGCACCAAATTCTACCACGACTTGGTTAAGAAGAGAGCAAAATGGAACTACATTGCATCGATTAATCGGGAGGATGGCACCGTGACTGAATCCATGGAGGATGTTGTCAAGGAATTCGTTATCTACTACGAGGCTCTCTTGGGAACCGGAGTAGAAACGGAAGACGTGGACCCCCAAGTACTTAGAGCAGGACCGTGTGTCAGCACTGAGCATTGTAGCTCTCTTATTGCCCCGATGACCGAGGCCGAAATCAAGTCCACCCTTAGAGACATAGAGGGAGGTAAGTTACCGGGCCCGGATGGCTATACTTCTATCTTTTTCTTGGATAGTTGGGCCATTGTTGGGAATGACATAGTTGCGGCTATGCAAGAGTTTTTTTTTCTCTCCGGGTCCCTCCTAAAGCAATGGAACCACACCACCCTCACGCTCGTCCCGAAGTCCTCTCACTCCTCGAGAGTAACGGACTTTCGGCCAATTGCGTGTTGTAATACGGTATAAAAGATTTGCTCCAAACCTCTTGGAAGGAGAATTAGCGAAGTACTCGACTCCATCATTGATGAGGCTCAAGCCGCTTTTGTGAAAGGGAGGAGTATTACGAACAACATACACCTCATGCAACAATTATACCGGCTCTACTTGAGGAAAAGAGTCTTCCCAAGGTGCATAATCAAAATTGACCTCCACAAAGCTTTTGACTCCATTTCTTGGTCATTTTTTAGGCAAATGCTCGAGGGCTTGGGCTTTCCATCGGTCTTTACAAAGTGGGTCGTGGAGTGTGTCACTACTCCGTTGTTGTCGTATGATTCTTAACAACAAATTAACGTTGAGTTGAACGTTGAGTTTTCATGTTAATTATGAGTGGTTTGGACGTAAAGTATGAGAAAAAGACTCAACAATGGCCCCGGTCCGAGGTGAACCGAGGTGGAAAGCCTTTGTGGGCTGTTGCGCGTTGCATTATAGAGTGTTGGGGTTGGAACTGGATCCCCTTACAGATATCATTGGCTAATTATTTATAGTAATATCATTGGCTAATTATTTATAGTAACCTTTTTGATACATACATTGGGATCTGTGTTTTATTTTCAGCATAAAGCTACTTTAGATGGGCGGTTGGATCAGTGGGCCCTACGTGAATGATGACAAATCTCGTGGATCGTGATAGGGGCGTGTAGGCGCCTCGTCACCTGCTTTAGGAGGTGATGACCTCGGTTCATGTTGACCTCGGTTTGGAATGACTTCGGCGGGAGAGAATCACTTCGGTCTTCTAGGGTTGTACCGGTTTATTGTGCGAACCGGGATGACTCTGTGTTACGTCGACGTCTGAGTCAAATTCGCTTACAGTGTTGTTTAAGATCCTTAATTATGCTTTACCGAGTTGGATGATAACAGAGAGGCCCCCAATATCGGTGGGCATACGGAGTGATGGTCATCGATATTGCCAAACAACTAGAGGTTCCGAATCGGTAAGAATTTGGCAGCTGAGTATTCGCTGTCTGTGGTATCCCGATGTAACTGAGGTAACCGGAGTGAGTTGCCTGTTCTGAAGTGAAGACTAGATTCCGAGGTAGAAACACTTGGCAAAATTTGGGTACATCACGGACGGATATGAAGGAGGCTTGGACAGACGTAACGGTCAAACGCAGTAAAGATAAAGTGTGAAGAGTCGCGCCGTAATGGCTTTAAGTATAGTAACGGCTACTTTAATAAAATAATGACCACTTGGTTGCACCGTTTGGGAGAGAAGGATCGCGTCGATTACACGTGCCGTCTGTTGAGGATGGTAACGGTCCATAATTAGGGCTTATAAATAGGATAATGGAATTTATGAACAATCTTTCTTCATTTTTGCTTTGATTCTCGTCTCTTCGCAAACAAGTAACCTTTCTGTTGAATTTGCCTTGCGAATTTTGAGAGCCAATCTTTGTGTGCTACTTGCTTGCTGACCGTTTGTAAGTTTCATCTTTGATTTTTATTCAATTCTTCATTTTGTGTCGTTTGTTTTCAATGGCACCGAAGGGAAAGGGTAAAGCGGTGGCGAGTTCTTCTAGTACCGAGTCGGTTCCGTTGGAAGTTTATCATGACTCGGAGCTGGTTGAATTAGCGTTTGAATATCATCGGTGGGATCCGATGTTGGTGAGGCATCTAGATATTAAGCCTAACGATGAAGATGGCGATTGTGTGGTGGAAGAAGGTGCTGCCGTCGTTGAGGTGCCTCACTGAAGGAGGCCGGTGAGAAAGTGGCCTGATCCCAAGGTCGATTTTGAGGGCGAACCAGTATCTTGACCGATGCCGATGTGGTAATGTTGTGAGAGCAGGTGCGGATTCCCCCTTCGGTGAAGATTTTTGCCCCTTATCCCGGGGAAAGAATAACCAGTCCTCCTCCGGGTTGTGTTGGAATTTTTGCCGAAAGTTTAAGGTCGGGGCTGATATTCCCTTTACCGAATTTGATCACGGAATATCTCCGAGGTTGGGGGTTACCACTGTGCCAGATTACCCCCAACAGTTGGAAAAAGATAACTGCTGCACGAGCAGGGCGAGGGGTTGCCGTCATGCGAGGAAATAAGGAGTATCTTTGCATTTAAAAAGAGTCCGAAAAGGCATGTGGCGGAGTCTTCGTGTTGTTTCTTTGCCGGAGCGAAGCCACAGCATGGTCTAAAAGTCGGTGAGATAATAACCGATATCCCGGAAACTCTTCACGGATTCCAGGAGGAGTGGTTGTGGATTGGGGGAGAATGGCAGTCCGAGAGCTTTTTCCATGAACCTCGGATTGACGGGATGACGATTCCGATGTTTATTCATTCAGGAGCAAGTGAGTTCATTTCATTTTTCAACTCAGATATATCTTTCTGATTTTGTTTTGTTCTGTGTACCAACAGGTCGGAACTTTTGCCCTTTGTAGAAAAAGAGACTAAGCAGAAGGAGCCGAAGTTGAGTCCGGAATTTGGTGGGAAATTGATAACGCTTGCTGGCTTAGACAAGGAGGTATGAGATTATCGCACACTAGTTGTAGATTCGAAACTCGACCCCGGTAAGAGAACTTCTATTGTTTTGATATCTTTGTCTATATAGAAGTTGTTGTCTGTGATTTTATTTGTTGGTTATTCCTTCTTGATGCAGTATACTACCCGTTTCTCGGATTTTTGGGTTATAGTTCCGTTAAGGAGGCGAAAGATTTCAGGCGCAAGTATCCGAATAGAGATCTTCAATCCAAGTTCGGTAAAAGTCGAGATCTGAGATTGAACGACGCCATGAGGAGGGATCTAGTCCGCGCTTTGGTGAAGAGAACCGCTGGTCAGAAGAATACAGGTAAAAAATTGACCGAAGTGGGGTCGAGTGCGACTTCGGCTGCTATTCCAGAAAGCCCGAAGTCTTTGCAAGAGGTGACCACTACCGAGGTGCCACCAGTCGTGAATGCGGTTGCGATCAACCAGGCGGAGCCAGAACCTAATGTAGCTGGGACCGAGGTGGCGTTGGTTGAATTGCCGCATACCGATGTTCAGGAAGAGGAGCCAAAGAAGTTACCCTCTTCTCCGAAGTCTGGGGAGTCCGCTCAGTTGGAAAGGAGAAAGAAGAGGAGATTGGTGAAGACATCCAATGTGGGGGCTTCCTCTGGAGCAGAGAAGAGGTCGAAGAAAAAACACGACTCCGGTCACAAGTCTGTTGAGAGGAGGGTTTATGAGTCGCCCTTATTTGAGAAATCATTTTTATCGATTGATGATGAGAGGGCTGCCAAAGTGAAGGTGCCCGAAGGTGTTGTGGAGGAGTGGTTCACCACGTTCTAGTCTGTTAAATTCCCGCACATGTCCTCAAGAATTGATATGCCGGAGAATGCCAAAATGCAGCAAGAGTCCCTTTGATGGTATGGGACCCGAGGTCTGAAGTGGGAGTTTCGTCCCTATCAAGCGTCGACAAGTTAAACTATGCTAAGGCGTGTTTGGGCCGGGCTTTAGTCAGTTTCCTTGCTGCTGAAGATGATCATAGCCGGATTGCGGCTCAACTGGATGGAAAGAGAGACACTATTGCCGCCCGGGATGTAATGATTGCCTCATTGAAGGAGGAGTCGGCTAAGGCGGAGGCCGACTTGAAAGGTAAAATTTCTGAACAAGTCGCTCAGTTGGAAGTGGCGCAGGCCGAGATCTCGGCGCTGTCCGAGGAGAAAAGAGCTTTTGAGGCCGAGGTGGCCGATCTTAAGACGCGCCTCGCCTTTGCTGAGCAACATTCCAAGGCTTTAGAGGCCAAGTTGGAGGAGACAGAGAAGGCGCTGTCAGATGAGAAGGCTGGGCATGAAGCAACTCGCAAAGAATGTACCGAGGTCCGCGAGCTTGTAGGTCGGCAGAGGGATGCCTATCAGGCCGAGATGGCGAAGCTTGAAAAAGAAAAATCATCCTATGGGGAGACCATGTATGAGATCGGCTTCCAAGCCGGAAAGGAGACTGTTGCGGCTGTGGAACCGAAGTCCGCTGATGACACCGAGGCTGAAGCTGTTGATGCCGGTGAGGACGATGAGGTCGGTGGGCCTGACCTCGAAATCGAAATGAACACCTGTCTGAACCTCCGATGGGTTATCGAGCGTTACGATGCAGGCTATTATGATATCGACGACATCTGTTTATTCTTATTCCGCAAGCTCGCAAAGTACGGTTTTGACGCCGAAATAAAGGGAATGCACGTGGAGGCCGACGAGGATGAACGAGAGTTTTGTGTTTGGATGCTTCGTCGATCTGAAGATATGGCTGCTAACCCTGACCTGCCGCCACTTTTCGAGGACAGAGCTGCTCTCCTCCGACGGGCTTATGTGAATATGATCTTGGAGGGCGAGAATGAAAAAAGGAAAGAACTGGCCGATGTATATCTCTCAATTCTCGCCGATGTGGAGGTCGAACAACATTTTGATGACATGACCCCGGAGCAGATTCAGGACAGGATTAAGGCTTACATTGAGGAAAAGGCTAAGTCGACCGACAAGGAAGTCGAAGTCGTCAAGGTTGTCACGCCGGCCGAGGGTGAATCAGATAATGTACCGGATCCTCGTGATGAGTTTGTTCCGGTGTCGGATGGAGCCATCGAGATTGCCGCCAAGACAAAGGAAGCGCAGGACTTAGAGCGATTATCTCAGGGACCGAAGTTGGGGAAGGCAGTGGTACGGGCGACAATGTGGAAAAGACGACCGATACGGCTTGAAGTATGGAAGTATTATATATTATTGCACTATTAATTACGTAATAAGACATCGGGATGCCAGCATGTTGGCATTCTTAGTAGGAAATATATGAATGAATATGTAATCGGGGATATCAGGTAGCTGATTCCCTTAGTAGAAAATATGTAAGGGTTTTCCCGACTTTTTAAGATATATATCTATATATGATGTGTTTGCATAATATTTGTCTTGATTTATGCTTGTTGTACAAACTTCAGTAATTTTTCGACCAAAGTGTTCTGAACTCGGTGTGGATTTTAAAATGAGTTGCCGCAACTCAGATCTAGTCATATTACTAACCAAGTTGTGGATTTTTGTAAAAATAATATCCGAGTTCCACTCTGATCATTTGCAATAACTGCAGCCACTAGTGTAAGTCGGTATGCGAACTTACTAAGAATTCGCATAACTTAACACATTTTTGGGCTGTGCGTGAAGTAAAATAGAGTTCACCGAACTTCGGCAGAGTTCGATTATGGAATGGCCCCAACCGATTTATATTTTTTGTATTCGGTAGTTTTGGGACCCGCCAAGTCATGTTCGTTGAAATGGCGTTTGACGAGCTTCAATCCCCAACCAAAACATGCGTAGGAGTTGGATGGATTACGGGGTATCAGCAAGACCGAGTGTCGCAATGCTTACATCGGTACAAAATATTCATAGAACCGAGTTTCAAAGTATTTTACATCGGTGTTGAGCCGTTGCTCGAATTTTCAAAGTGAAAACCGATAGGCCTTCAGTACATCAAAAGAGTTACTTCGTACATTCAGCGAAGCAAAAGGGAGGTCCGTGCAAAAGAAGGGTCGGCTATCCGACTTCGGACCGTTCATTGATAGAACTTCTTTAGGAAAATAGCATTCCATGGATATTGGTGCGGAGTTCCATCAGGGTGAGCGATTCGGTAGGCTCCATGAGGTAGGACTTCAATGACTTGAAAAGGTCCTTCCCACCTCGGTTTGAGTGGGCCGGGATCAGGCCCCATTATGCGTTTGAGGACTAAGTCTCCAACTCGAAATGAACGAGGCTTAAGTTTAGAATTGATATATCTCTCGCTTCTATGTTTGTAAGCGGTATTCTTGAGTTCGGCCCGGGTGCGATGTTCCTCGAGCAGGTCCAGATTAGCTTTTAGGTTTTCCGAGTTGGACTCTTCGGTAAAATGTTGAATTCGGTAAGTGGGTTCACCGAGCTCAACTGGGACTACAGCTTCCGAACCATAAGTGAGGGAAAACGGGGTCTCACCAGTGGAAGTTCGGGTAGTGGTCCGGTAGGCCCATAGGATGTGTGGCAACTCTTCAGGCCAAGCTCCTTTGGCAGCGTCAAGTTGGACTTTGAGGCTGTTTTTTATGAGCTTGTTCACAGCTTCGACCTGACCGTTGGATTGCGGGTGGTAAGGCGAAGAGAAAAAGTGCTTGATATTATATTCTTCGCACAGGGATTCAAATCGCTTGCCTTCGAACTGTCTACCGTTATCGGTAATGATGGAGTTCGGTACTCCGAAACGGCAGATGATTGATTTCCATACGAAGTCAACGACTTTCTGCTCGGTTATCGTGACTAAGGGTTCGGCTTCGGCCCACTTAGTGAAATAATCAACGGCTATAATGGCAAATCGAACGCCTCCTTTCCCGGTTGGCAGGGGACCTATAAGATCGATTCCCCATTTTGCAAAAGGCCACGGACTATAGATTGATTTGAGCTCCTCGGGTGACTGGTGGATGTTGGGTGCGAACACTTGGCATTTCGGACACTTACGAACCCATGCAACGGCGTCGGTTTTTAAGGTCGGCCAATAATAACCTTGTCGTAAGACTTTGTAAGATAAGGCCTGTGAACCGGGGTGACTTCCGCAAATTCCTTCATGGAATTCTTCAAGAATATATCGTGAATCAGATTCACTCACGCATTTTAAAAGTGGGACGGAGTATCCTCTTTTAAACAAAGTTCCATTGTCCAATGTGTACCGAGCTGCTCGAATCCGAAGTGTTCGAGCTTCTTTTGGATCCGGAGGCAAGGCCCCTGTTTCCAAGTAGTGAATTATAGGATCCATCCAAGTTGGTGGCTTTTGTGACGTTACCGGATCAATAGTTGCGACTTCGGTAAGTGCGGTCGATGGTTGTTCTTGCTGTCCGACTTGAACATACTCCATGCTTTCCATTCCGGTACTTGAGGCTAGCCGAGACAAAGCGTCTGCTTGAACATTAAGAGTTCTAGGGATATGTTCAATGTCAACGGAGAACTTTGATAATTTTCGCTTTGCCAAAGAGAGATAGGGTGTCAGTCGAGGTTCTTTGACTTCATACGAACCGTTGATTTGGTTGACGAGTAGTTGGGAGTCTGAGAAGACTTTGAGGTGTTTTACGTTCATGGATTCGGCTAAATTTAGTCCGGATAACAAGGCTTCGTATTCGGCTTCATTGTTTGTCGCCGGGAAAAGAAATTTCACCGAGTGACAGAATAATCGGTTTTCGGGGTTCGCTAGGACTATTCCTGCACCTGCTCGGTTGGCTGTCGAGGAAACGTCGATATAAAGAACCCACGGTTGATTGTCATGGTGAACCGTTATGGCCGGAGTGAATTCGGCAATGAAGTCGGATAAGGCTTGTGCCTTGATCGCGGTCCTCGGTTGATAGTGAATGTCGAATTGTCCAAGTTCGATTGCCCATTTTATCATGCGTCCCGAGGTGTCAGGTCGGTGCAGGACTTGTCGTAGTGGATATGAAGTGCGGACAAATATAGAATGTTCCTGAAAATAAGGTCGCAATTTCCGAGCAGCGATGACAAGTGCAAACGCCAATTTTTCCATCAGGGGGGTAACGCAACTCGACATCATGTAGGGCTTTGCTGATGTAGTAAATGGGTGATTGAAACGTCCCTTCTTCGCGTACTAAGACAACGCTGATTGTCGAATCACTGACGCCGAGGTATAAAAACAGCATTTCCTCGGGCCTCGGCTTTTGTAATGTCGGCGGAAAGGTGAGCGTTTCCTTGATGCTGATAAGAGCTTTCTGACATTCTTTGGTCCATTCGAAGCGTTTTACTTTTTTGATTGCTTCAAAAAAAGGTTTGCAACGGTCTGTGGATTTGGAGACGAACCGGTTGAGCGCAGCAAGTCGGCCAGTTAGGGCCTGAACACCCTTAACCGAAGTCGGGGGAGTTAGATCTTGAATGGCTTTTATTTTGGCCGGGTTGGCTTGAATTCCACGCTGGCTGACCATATAGCCCAAAAACTTTCCAGACTTAACTCCGAAGGTGCATTTCTTGGGATTTAAGACCATTGAATAAGATCGGAGGACATCAAACATGTCTTGAAGGTGTGTCATATGGTCAGAAGCGTGCACCGACTTAACGAGCATGTCGTCGACGTAAACTTCCATAGTATGACCAATCAACGTAGCAAACATTTTGTTGACAAGGCGTTGATAAGTGGCTCCAGCGTTCTTCAACCCAAACGGCATCATGGTATAGCAGTACAAGCCTCGTGCTGAATAAAACGAGGTGTGTTCGGAATCCTCGGGATCCATAGGAATCTGATTATAACCGGAGTAAGCATCCATAAAACTCATTAACTCGTGTCCCGACGTGGCGTCAACCATGTAGTCCATGTGTGGGAGTGGGTAACTGTCCTTTGGACACGCCTTATTCAAGTCGGAAAAATCAATACACAGTTTCCACAAGCCATTGCTCTTTTTGACAAGCACGGGGTTTGAGACCCACGTCAGATACTTAGCCTCTTTGATGAATTTGTTATCGATGAGTTTCTTAACTTCCTCTTCCAATGCTTTCTGACGATCCGGCCCCAGTTTCCTTCGTTTCTGAACAACAGGCCGGACGGTTCGATCGAGGTTCAACTTGTGACTAGCGACACCGGGGTTGATGCCCTTCATATCTTCGTGTTTCCAGGCAAAAACATCAGAATTGTGTTTGAGGAATAAAATAAGTTCTGACCGAAGAGGCTCTTGGAGATGACTCCCGATGCGCAATGATTTGTGGAAGATTGGTTAATCGATGTATATTAATTCTACTTCTTCTCCAGGTTCGGCTCGATCACTTCGGCTTTTTTCTTTAAATTGGGCTCTTGGGTCCAACTCATCTTCTTCAAGGATGGGTTCCTTTCCAGGCCGTCGACCTCGGTCTTCGGTTAAAGGATCCGAGGTGAGAGAAGCAACGATGTTGTGGTTTGGTTCTTCGGACACTGCGTCGTCCGAGACATTCCGTAGTGAAGAATTTTCATTATTACCCGTCGAGGTGGAATGAATTCAGCTGGATGGTATAAATGTGACAAGTTCTCGAGCTTCTCTCTGGTCTCTGAAGTGCGTCCCTTCTCCTCGTGTAGTCGGGAACTTTAGTGCATAGTGAAAGATCGAAACCACAGCCCGAAGTTTGTACAACGTTGTTCTGCCAATGATGGCATTATACTCGTTGTTGATATCGAGAATTTTAAAAGTCTCCATGACGAGCTTAGTGACGTTCTCCGAAGTGCCAAATCTAACGGGTAAAGTGATCTCACTGATAGGCTTTGAAATACTTCCGTTGAATCCTTGTATTTGGTCGTTACAAGGTCGGATGTCGGCGGGATCAAGACCCATTTTGTCAAAAGCTTTTAACATCAAAATGCTCGAATAGGCCCCAGTATCTACCATAACGCGATGAACAGGGATTCCGCATATAGGGACAGTAATAACAAGCGCATCGGAATGAGGGTGTGCGAAATGGTTAGCGTCCTCCATATTAAAAGTTATAGGACAGTTTCGATTGTTGAGGATGTCTCTCAAGTCGGTAGTGTAAACTGGTTTGCCGGAGTTGTACGCTTGTCGGGCATAAGCTTTGATTTGTCGACGGGACAATGTACTCCGGGAGTTATTGGTGTTGACACGGTGGACGGTGACTTGCACCGGTCCAGGAGATCGATCTCGTTTACGTCCTCGGAAAGTTCCAGCAGAGTCAGAATTGAACGTTTCCGAGGTGAACATAAATACTTCCTTGTCTCCTTGTCGGATGCGTTTTGGCATGGCGCCTCGGTCCTCCTCATCATCTTCATCATATGATTCAATTTGACGCCCTGGACCTCGTCTCTGGGGGTCGGTATTGCGGTAGAATTTTCTGAGCTGCGGATGACCGATTAAACGTAACAGGGCAGCTAACAAACTTAAACATTCATCAGTATTGTGCCCTGGCGATTTATGATAATCACAATACCGGGACTTATCCAATTTTTCTTCAGGCATCCGAAGTGGTTTGGGATCCGGCAAAATGCCTGTCCCTTTGATCTCTTCATATATAGTAGCTGCCCCTGCAGAGTACACGGTTGATAACCAGACTTCACATCGGTAGCATACTGTTTTCGGGCTGCTCGAACTTCAGGATCATTGGGATCTCCTCGGGGAGATCCCCTGAACTGAGTCTTGCTTTGCTTTTCGAAAAACTTATTCTTCTTTTTCTCGTCAGTTCCTGTCTTGGATGACTTCGGGTTAAAATTAAAGTCGGGGACCGACATAGCTTCTTCAGCTATGATGTGTTGCTGAGCCCGGGCAAGAAATTCTTGAAAAGTGTTTGGCTTATTTTGACACAATGTCCAGCGAAAAATCGAATTCGGTTTCAGTCCGGCAATAGCCATGACAAGCAGGGTTTCAGGATGACAAGGCTCCATGTTTTGGACTCGGTCGTTAAATCGAGCAATGTAGTCCTTGACACTTTCATCATCTTTTTTAGTTACGTTTGCAAGAGATTCTTTTGGAATTAGGCAGACTTGAGCCCCGATGAAATGAGATCGGAAAGCCGACCTTAATTGTTGCCACTTCCAAATTGAGTGAGGAGGAAGAGAATGGTACCATTTTTGGGCCCGAGGCCCCAGCGTGAGAGAAAACATACGACACCGAAGTGCGTCTGAGGCCCATGCAGGTCC
>CACSLK010027838.1:5719187-5731215 GCA_902706635.1 Striga hermonthica | reverse complement strand
TTCCGTATGTCGATTGATTATCATCCCGTTATGGTTAAGGCATGAGACTCCGGTGAACTAGTTAGCTAATTGCTCGTCATTTCATCTTGCTTTTAATTAATTGCTCGTTTTAAGTGCTCGTCTAGTGATAATCAAACCCCCAATCAATTGCTTAGAATGTTTAGGACTTTATTTTCCCTTTTTGTGATTTGGACGATCATATAGTAGACGAAGCTCCGAATAGCCTTCCTTCGAGATCGACCCGAGTCGGGTAACTCGGTTATCCTTTGCCCATCATTATTATGCTAAACAGTACAGAGTTACGGGAATAGAGAAAAAGAACGCCGCAAGAGAGGAAGACGTGAGAAAGCCGGCAATCGCGGAGGAAGACCGCACCCGCACACGAGAAGGATAATTTTATTCTTCTCCTTTTATCTTTATTTATTATGTTAGAGTAGTCTTTTATTTCTAGTTCCGGGGAAGTCGAACCCTATGATTGACGATGTTTGATTGATTTATTCGGTTGATAATCTCAATATCTTTTGGGATTGTTTGTATTATTTTGAATAAGTAACCCTGATTTATTGAGTCTTGTTTAGATTGATCACCTAGACTAGGCTTTTCATAACTACTGCTAGATTCAAACCGTCAATCCGTATTTTTTGATATGTTTAATCAATTAGAGGCTACCGGAAGATGGTAACTACTGTGGATAACACGACCTAATTAAGTGAATGAAAATTCGCTACTTAGTCTAGCCTATTTTTCTAAATCGTAAAACTGCTAATTGAATTAAATTTAGGAAGCGTTTCCTAGACTGTTCAAGAGGTCAGATTTAATCGTAGAGCGTCTCGCGGTTAGATTAAAAATAAGGAAAAATTTGGGTAACAGACCGTGTCGTTGCTTTGGGCTAGTAATTCCATAAGATAGCGAGATTTGATTCTAAAGTTGAATAGACGAGTCAGTCGAGGGTGTTGACGAAACCGTGAACTAGAAAATTCTCTTATTTATTTTATTTTAATTTTATTTTTATTGTTTAGATTTCATTCTTATATAGATTAGTTATTAATCCAATCTCCCCATTTATTGTTTTCTTAATTTCATTTAATACGAAAAAGCCACAATTTGATTCACACTCCCTGTGGGTTCGACCCTTACTTGCCTCTACTACTAGTTAGTAGAGGTTGGTTAAGGAAAAATATAAATTTAATTTTTGCCGCGTTGCGACGCGCGGTCAAATTTTGACGCCGTTGTCGGGGAATGTCGTTATTGAATTGTGAATTTTGAGTACTAATTGAATTATTGTTTTTTTCTTCTATTGATTTTTTTAGGATTTTATTTTTATCATATTTTACACCTCTATTTATCTATGTTTTTATTTTCTTGCAGAATACTGGGTACCCCCATACTCTGCTGAATAGAATAGTTCAACCCCATACTCGCGGGATTGACTAATTTTTGGGCGATTTTAGCGAGCTTGGCGTAATTTTTCGAGATGGTAGCCTATTATCACGACTTTTATACCCACCAGGCACCTTACCAGTATGAGAGGGAGATACGAGGCCCGTGGATTGGAGATCGAGATGAGTATGAATACGGCTTGAGAGAGCATTCGACCTCTTTCTATGGGTACTCCGAGCCATTAGTTGAGAGACATCCCAGTCCGTCGCTCGAGGATATGATAGAGGCATTTGCGGCTAACATGTTGAGATTTCAACAAGAATTCTGCGAGCCATTAGTTGAGAGAGATTCTGGTCCGTTGCTAAAGGATATGATGATGGAGTTGACGGCTCACACCATAACTTTCAGTTAAGTATTGAGGCGAGCATCAAGAGCCAAGAGATGAGCATCAAGGATCAAGGACTGCGCATAAGGAATTTACAAGTCCAAATGAGCCAATTGGTGGAACAAATGAACCGACTTGTGTGTCGGCTCGTAACGAGTCCAATGAGTTCAAGAGTCACCCATTCATTCAGCGAGGACCTCGAGGAACCTAAAGAGTGCACTTACGAGCCGGAGAACAAAAAATTCACAAATATAGAGAAAACGGAGTCGAAACAGCCCAGTACGGGGGTACCCCATACTCAGTCTGTTGTACCCCGTACTCGACCTGCTGTAGTGAAAAAGCGTACCGTTCTCCCCGCTCTTGTGCCGATAGAAGCTGAACCGTGTCGTATGCTCTCCAGTATGAAATGGATACTGAGCAAGAATGCACTGAATCATGTACTGAGCCTTGATATACCTTCTCTTGATTCAATCGAGCAAAAGGAAAGGTGTAAATAAGAGTTTGATGAGACGTTGACCGTAATTGAGCGTGGGTTGCTACACATTCTTGAGGAACTAGTGTCATGGAGGAAAGATCCGGTGAAGCACCCAACACCGAGGATAGGAGATGTGGTAGGGCATGGTGCCGGGAGATTTGTGGCTCCCTTGAGGCCACCTCCGAAGACGCCATGGATCCTTTGATGAGAAAGAGCAATAAGTCGGGCCAACGACAATAAAAAGAGGCGCTTGTTGGGAGGCAACCCAATGGTGTGCATGGTTCGGAGACTTCCTTTGCATTTACTAAGGTGAACTCGTTTCTTTTACCTCTATTTTTTGTGATTATTGGTGTCGACGATATATGCAAACTCTAAGTTTGGAGAGGTATTTCTTGTTGGGCATTCATGATTTATTATGTGATTATATTTATGCCCCTTAGAGTTTGAGTTTTATTGCATGATTTCTTTTTTGTCGTGTGTCAGCATGAGATTGCATGTACGTGGAATTTTGCGATGATGATATGAGAGTCGGTTTGGAATTATTGTGCTAGTTTAAATGGCTTGAGTTAATTTTATTTAGTTAAATTCTTAAGGTGATTTTATTTTGGGGACAAAGGCATGATGGTTGATATTTTTGTGATTCATTTGTGGTGAGTTGGTTTTCAAGCGATTTGTATTGTTGAGATGTGCTTGTGATTGCTTTAATCAATGTTGATTAAGTTAGGGGACTTGAAGTTTAAAGTTGGGGTTTCTATGTCTCATAGTCGAAAAAAAGAATAATGAGGATGGAGGAATAATTGAAGGAGTTGAAAAGTCGTTTGGCACAAAAAAAAAGAAAGTAAAAAAGAGTCATGGACTGCAACAGCTGCCAATCCGTGAGGGCTCTAGTGTACAAATCCAATAATTCTTGTATCGAGACAATCACAAAAGGCTAAAACCTGCGGGTTGTGACAGAGCTGCCGTTCCCTACTCAGAAAAAANNNNAAAAAAAAAAAAGAATAAGAAAAAAAGAGAAAAAAAGAGACGTTTAGACTTCGGCTAGAAACGGAAAGAAACTAGACTTGTTAGCAAAGAGAGGGGTGTCATTAGTTGCATTGATCGGTGCATTCGTTATAAAGATTGACAAACTATGGTTGGTCACTTGAATTGATACTTGATATGTTTGCGTTCCTAGAATGATTTCATCTTGAGTCCGGATAAGTTAATTTGAGTTGTTTGAACTATGCACGTATGTGAGAATTGTGAGGTCCTGAGTAAAGTTCCACGTACTTGTTTCTTGTTCATATTTGTGCTTATAGTTCTAAGTTGCTTGGGGACAAGCAATGATTTAAGTTTGGGAGATTTGATTGGTCGGTAAAAGTGTGTATTTTATATACTTGTACGCGTATTTTTATATGCTTGATTTTATCGCACTTATGTGTTTTTCGTCATATTTATTTATTAGATGGATTTGAGTGCTATGATATTTTTATTTTTATTTTTAGGATATTGGAGTGTTTTCGTGGACAACATGTCGAAACCCGAAATCTGATTCCAATGTGGGCTGACTTAGATTTAGAAATAATTGGGTTGCCACTTAATTTGGAAAATAATAAAGGTCGCATTCATGAGTCATGAGCTTAATTGGACAGAAGTGTTTTGTTGGGCACGAACCCAATTCATAGGAATTAACTGGAAATCACGCAATAGCCATCATGGGAGGATTTATTTGCGAAGACACGCAGCCTGGAGATATTCACGCAATACAGGGCCGCCACACATTTATGCACAGAGTTATGGGAACAGAGAAGAAGAACGCCGCAAGAGAGGAAGACGTGAGAAAGCCGGCAATCGCGGAGGGAGACCGCACCCGCACACGAGAAAGATAATTTTATTCTTTTCTTTTTATCTTTATTTATTATGTTAGAGTAGTCTTTTATTTCTAGTTCCGCGGAAGTCTAACCCTATGATTGATTTATTCGGTTGATAATCTCAATATCTTTTGGGATTGTTTGTGTTATTTTGAATAAGTAATTCGATTTGTTGAGTCTTGTTTAGATTGATCACCTAGACTAGGCTTTTCATATCTACTGCTAGATTCAAACTGTCAATCCGTAATTGTTGATGTGTTGAATCAATTAGAGGCTACCGGAAGATGGTAACTACCGGGGATAACACGGCCTAATTAAGTGAAAGAAATTTTCGCTACTTAGTCTTGCCTATTTTTCTAAATCGTAAAGCGGCTAATTGAATTAAATTTAGGAAGTGTTTTCTAGATTGTTCAAGAGGTCAGATTTAATCGTATAGCGTCTCGCGGTTAGATTAAAACTAAGGAAAACTTCGGGTAACATACCGTGTTGTTGCCTAGGGCTAGTAATTCCATAAGATAGCGAGATTTGATTCCAAAGTTGATTAGACGAGTCAGTCGAGGGTGCTGACGGAACCGTGAACTAGAAAATTCTCTTATTTATTTTATTTTATTTTTATTTTCATTGTTTAGATTTCATTCTTATATAGATTAGTTATTAATCCAATTCCCTTCATTTATTGCTTTCTTAATTTCAATTAATACGAAAAAACCACAATTTGATTCACACTCTCTGTGGGTTTGACCCTTACTTGCCACTACTACTAGTTAGTAAAGGTTGATTAAGAAAAAATATAAATTTAAATTTTGCCGCGTTGCAACGCGCGGTCAAATTAATCATATAAATTATACTCTGGTTTTAGTCAAATAAATAAATAAATCAGAATATGGAAAAAAAAAATAAAAAGTCTATACAACAATCACTAAATGCCTAAGACCATTACTAATCCCTGAAATTTGTACAAGTAATCACTAGCTGCCTTACTTTTCTTTTTCAAATATGCCTTCTTTTACTTGTTTGAATGAATACATCTGATCCATCTTTACACGTTTTATTTCTTACTACAGCTTTTCATTCTTTGTTTAAAAAAATAAGCCTTCTTACTTGTTTACTAAATTATAATTATTGTATCATTTGATAATTATTAACAACCACTAAAAAATAAAATCCGACATAATAGTAATTTTGGTTGTTCTGCCAAAGTAAGTCAAATATAATCTCATTCATATTCAAATACTATTGAAATGCATATTTGAAAGTTGATAAGACAAATCAGACTGAGCTTGCTATAGCTTGCACTGATAACTCTATTTCTATAATACAGCAGTCATTCACGAGAAAGCCATTATTCGGATCATTAAACACAGCAAGCTCAATAAATGACGGCCATCCCCAGCTACGGCTTCCACCAGCTGATAACCAACGAGAAGCTACAACACAAGATCGATGTTCCAAAAGTAAACAATTATGATGAAATTTGAAAAGGATGTTTACTTTGGAAAATTCAAGTGCTTATCATGACTTACCAACTCTCCTTTTGTGTTTACTGCTAAGCTGATTCTTTATGAGGATTGTAAGGCGTGTGTGCAATCGTTCATTGTTACAATTCTTAGGAATATAGTTTAAGAAGATAGATAAGAAGCGTCCCCTAGCTTCTCCATATCCATTTGTATGCAACTCAATACTCCTGCACAAAAATACTTCATGTCGCTAAAATAACCAAAAAAACGAATACATATATATGTGAAAAGAAGCCCGGCTGATTAATTAACGTACTTACCATTTATGGCCTCCGAAAGAGAACTCTGGTGAAACCCATTCACTCCCCAGTTTAGAAAAGCTCGGAATTTTCCATTCTTGCTTATAGGGAGCACCAACAACATTCTTGAGAGTCAGGCAATCAATGACTGCTTTGTTTTCTTTCACATAAGCTTCAGCACCAAACACACAACTGTCATCGTGGCTGAGGTATCCATTGTGAGGATCACTAAGCTCTACTGTTGATATGAACTTAGAGAAGCCCCATTCTGTCTTCATTGCAGTAAAACGCCGACTTCTTCCTGATACCACTATCTACTTTAAAAAAAAAAAAAAAAAAGAGAGAAAAAAAGCATGTACAAACATATTGAACTGGACAAACACTGGAATTTCACGACCACAAAGAAAATATCTAGACCAAAATAGTTTGCATTTTTGGAGGAATTATTGCAACGAATTGGGCAACTAGTATCTCTTGTTCTAAATTTTGCCACATACTGACTGGAAAATTTACCCAGTGAATAGTGATAATTTCCGGTAATCTGATTAAACAGGCATATCGTGAAGATGGCATTCACTTCCCAGCCTGCAGGCAATAAGCCACCAGAATCAACAATGGCTAAGTACACCGACACATATCCTTCGTCTCTTTCCCCTCCATTTGGGTAAATTCTAAGTTTCCTACACAAGTATATCACAAGTCTGTCATAAAACATATAAAATGCATGAAGCATATGAAATAAATATATATATTTTCTTTCAAGCGAAAATAATTTATAGTTGTGTTGTTTTGTCACGTACCACTTGTATCCCCCGGACTCAAATTCGCTCGTCTCGTATTTCTCGATCCCGTGATTCGCAAGCAACGAGAAAGATTGAATTTTGACCAACAAATGAGCGGGTGAAGCCTCTCTTGTTTCCATTACAGCCACTAAGTAATCATAAACGAAATAAAACTTCAAACCGAAACAAGAGACTAGCATAACAACAATACTATAGAGCTAATACATATAGAAGGTCTACGTTGTAATTGCTTACCATCCTTTTCGGCTGTGTAGTCCATCGGTGCTTTTAGTTCCTTTGTGATGACTTGTTATGGTTTCTTCTCAACTAAAATCATAAGGGTCTTCTTATGTTATATATGCAGATGGTTGCCTTTTAAGTTTCTCTGAATATTAACAGTCTGTAATAGTTCTATGTACTCTGTGTCAATTCTCTTTGTATTTATTTCAGTTGCATGTATTTTCCCAATTTTTTAAACAATGCAGTGAAACCTAAAATTTTTCTGCATTGTTTGGTGCTTGAGCAAAAAAAAGAGACTGTTCGATTTTTGTTTTCCCTTATTACAGTTTTTTTTTTTCTTATTACAGTTTCTCATTCTTTGTTTCAAAAATAAACATGATGTAATTTGCTTAGATAGTTAAATGTCTTCTTACTTGTTTACCAAATTATAAATATATCATTTGGTAAACTATGAACAAATAAAATCCAACACAATTATTTTGGTTTTATGCCAAACTAAGTCAAATAAAATCTCATTCATAGTTAAATAACAGAGAAAAACATATATATATAAAAAAAAAAAAAAAAAAATCTTTTCGTTTGAAAGTTGATAGTCAATCAGCCTGAGCTTGCTATAGCTTTCACAGACATCTCTACTTCTATAATACAACAGTCGTTCACAATGAAGCCATTATTAGGATCGTTCACCACAGCAAGCTGAATAAATGCACTCCATCCCCAACAAAGGCTTCCAGCAGCTGAAAACCAATGAGAAACTACAACACAAGATGTTCCGATATTAGAAAAACATTAATTTTCATAAAATTAGAAAATGAGATTTACTTTGGTAATTTCAAGTGCTTATTACGACTTACGAGCTCCACTTGTGTGTCTACTACTAAGCTGATTCTTCATGCGGATTGTAAAGCACGTGTGCAATCGTTTGTTGTTACCATTCGCAGGAATATAGCATAAGTAGAGAGATAAGAAGCGTCCGATACCTTCTCCATATCCATTTCTATAAATCTTCACTCTCCTGCACAAAAATAGTTTATGCCGGCTAAAAGATATAAAAAGAATATATATTCTTTATATATGTGTGTGTGTGTGTGTGTGTGAAATGAAGCCCGACAAATTAATTTAACATACATACCACTTATGGCCTCCGACAAAGAATTCAGGTGAAAACCATCCACTCCCCAATTTAGAGAAGTTTGGAATGTTCCATTCGCGCTTGTAGGGAGCAGCAACAACATTGTTCAAAGACAGACAATCAATGATTGGTTTTTTTTGGTTCACAAGAACTTCAGCACCAAAAACACAATTGCCGTCATCGCTGAGGTATCCATTGTGAGGATCATTAAGTTCTTTGGTGGAGATGAACTTGGAGAATCCCCATTCTGTCTTTATTGCAACAAAACTCCGACTTCTTCCTGATACCACTATTTACTTTTTAAAAAACGCATGTACCTTTTTGGATGAATTATTGTAACAAATTGGGCAAACTTAGTATATCTTTTTTTCATACATGGTTGTAATAACCGACTGAAGTGCCGCAAAGACAAATTGTTTGACTACTAATAACCGAGCAGCTTTGGAAAATAATATGTTAACTGCAAATAATGGCATTCTTTTATTCGCAATTATGTTAGGCACCTTACCTGTAAACTACTTAACACCACATCACAATCTCCACGGTACATTACCGCTACCGTCTACTGTCGATAGGCAAAACCATTATTAAAACTAACTTATATTCAATTTTTTAACAAAGTATGCATGTATGAATCGACAATTATAAATAAAAATCTGTTTTCTGTTGCGTAATGGCCGTGAATTCAAATTGTCTCCAACCAGGTAAAAAAAAAAGGTTAAAAAGAGATGGTTATTGTGTATTTTTTTACAACCATCTACCAAGAGTGATCTAAGACGAATTGCCGTCGCATATTAAGATAGATATATCTTTTTTTATATATGGCTGGATTGAATAGAAAATTAATTTACCTGGTGAATAGCTATAATTGCCTGTAATCTGATTAAACAAGAAGATGGAGAAGACGCCATTAACCTCCCAGCCTGCGGGAAAGCCACCATAATCCACAATGGCTAGGTATACCGACACGTATCCTTCCTCTCTTTCCCTTCCATTTGGGTAAATTATAAGCTTCCTGCACAAGTAGCGCATGAAGCGTAAAATAAATATGTTCTTTGAAGCGAATTTCTAGTTGGAACACGAAAAAACCGGTCACGTACCACTTGTATCCTCCAGACTCAAATTTGGTCGTGTCGAATTTCTTGATCCCATGCTTCTCAAGCAAGGAAAAAGATTGAATTTTGATCAACAAATGAGCGGGCGAAGCCTCTCTCGTTTCCATAATGGCTACTGTAAGCAAAGCAACACAAACTAAATAAAACTTCAAACCAATACAAGAGACTAGCATAACAACAATACTAGGAACCACATATGTAGTACAAAAAAAATAAAAAGCTAATATTATGAAAGGACTACGTTGTACTTGCTAATTACCATCAGTTTCTGCCGTGGATCCCATCGTTGCTTTTGGGTTCCTTTGTGTCGTGTTCGTGTGCCTCTTTTCAGTCAATAGAAACAGGGTTTTTTTTATATACTTCTTTCTTTATCTCTTCTGGTCCAAGTAGGAAACCTATTAAGAGAATGAAACCTAAACATAAAAGGAAACCATATGATAGCAATATTCTACCAAAATTATAAATGTGATCTATAAGTAGTGAAATTCCCAGTGTTAAAACTCTTGAGGGAGAGCTTTGCCGCCCTTGTGGTCCTACCCGGCTCGATTCCGGATTAGTCGGTTCTCCTGTGGATCCGGAAACCGGAAGGTCCCTGTACCAAAAAAAAAATATTATGTCGATTAATAATGATTCTGAAACAATTGAAGTTTTAATTCATCCATAGACATTTATATTAAACCTTTTACACCCTCAAAAACAGCCCAGGACCCTCTCAAGTCCAGTACAAGTTCAAAACACCCAAAAAAACATGAACACACAATCATCATCATCATCCTTATTTCTTACTATACCTCTCAACGCTCTCATCAATCCAAGCCCTCATATCCGCCCGGACAAGATTCGCACACTCTGTCTAACTCTCCCTGTATCAAAAACAACAAAAAAACACCATTAGAATAATCGACAACATTGACAGAGCACCAATAAAAAATTAAAATTCATCCAAAGAACAAACCAAAAATTAAAATTAGGGCACCCTCAGTACTATCGAGAATCAGGATTGGACTATCAACCAAAAAGATAAGGATGCGACGGCTCTTCACTCACAAGGGCCAACCAGCCGGCTGGACGCCATCTAGCGATCATAACCGAAAACATATTCAGAAATAGGCAGGCCCCTGCGCCGATTGTGTGCCGCCGTTGATGAAGACCGCTGGTAAGCCATCAGATCCGACGCTCTATTGACACACGATGCACTGCTCTGGGGACCGTCTTCGCCTCCAACGGTCGAGATTTGTCGCCGGTGGGAAGAAAAAAAATTAGCATCTCCGGCGAGGAGCCAGGTAGACCGAGGGGGTTTTCGAGGACTCATAATCGACAATGCTTTCTTCCGGGCCTGGACGATTATGAAATCACCGGCTGTCTCCGCCAGTTGATCGGTGAAAATTTCGTACGTATCCCGGCTCCATCAAAGCGGCTGAAAATTGGCTCAGGAGGAAAGGTTAGTGTGTGTGCGTGTGTGTGAAATGAGATCTAGTTGAAGAAACCGTCGCAACTCACAAGTCACAACATTTAAATACAATACTAGTAATGCACTCAGCGCCTTGCGCGTTATGATGTTAAATATATTGATATATTTTAATTTAATCAAATGACAATTTATTTTTAATAGTGTCACTTAATAAACATTTGAAATAATTATATATATAACATAACATTAATTGAAGACAAATTGAGTTTATTATGATCAATATTATTATTGAAAATATTAATATTTTGTTTGTAACTCTAGAAACAACAATATGCTACTATTATGACTAAGTACATTTTTTTCAGCAACAATAACATATATAACAGTAGTTGACTTTTATCAATTGATCACATTGCCTCAGATAACATAATAAATATTATTATCGTTCGAATTTAAATAATAATCTTGAATTGGAAAGCATCAAGGGTAATTGTAGAAAAAAAAAATATGCTGCGAGAATTTTACCTTTTATACTTTAAAATTGTGTTTTTAGTTTTTGTTGAATTAAGAGAAAATTCTTCAATATTGTCATTATTCATCAAGTCAATAACATATCGAGCTATTTGGACGAAAAATTATTTATAAACGGAAGCTAAACTTCTTGAATTATGCATTAAGATATTCGATGCAAAAATATTGAATTATTTAAATAAAAATTATTTAGGCAATGTTTGACAAAGTAATGACAACTATAGCAGACAATTTTTACTCCAACATACATGTAAATTGATGAATAGATTTCGATAGTTTTTTTATAATTTATTTACTTTTGAACACAAATTCACATTAATTTTAATTGCACAATAAATTTTAAATTAATAATATAATGTTTATAAATTATAAACTTTGAAGCATGTCAATTTAGTTCCAAAAAATAACATGAGATTTTACATTTTGAAAAATTTGGAAATAATAATTCTCAATTCACCCTCTTAGTCCTAACACATTGTGAAATTTTATTTAATGTTTTCCAAGTAAAAAAGTTTGAGATGATGTTTTTGTCTCTTAAAAAGACTATTATTCTGCTTTACAAAATAAAAATGACATTTTTTTCAAAATTAATACCAATATTCAGTAAGTCAAAATATAAATTAATTTTTTTTTTCGAAAATAACGTTCTCGTCAATAAGTTTATATATTTCATCTATAACAACATTCAATAATAAATATATGCAACCTTTTATGTTTTATTCATTTTTAAGACAAATTATATTATTTTCAGACAATATTTTTTTATCTTGATTTAACTTTTTCCATAAATTTAGATACACTAAGGCTGAGTGAGTTAGTACATTATTTATTCACGTTAATAAAACATTATTTTCGATAATAACCACAAACTTTGATATTATACCTCACGTTAAAGAAAAAAAAAAAATCATTTTCGATATTAACCCCAAACATGGATATTATACATTGGGCATCGAGTTATCCATTATAAA
>CACSLK010027838.1:5701850-5711886 GCA_902706635.1 Striga hermonthica | reverse complement strand
AGGGAGAGAAAAAAAAAAGCAAGAAGAAAAACGCAGGAGGACTGAGAGCCAAACACGAGGCGGAGAGAAGACTATACGCGGAGGGAAGCCACACCCTATCTTTTATCTTTTATTTTTATTAATATGTTAAAGTAGGATTTTTATCCGTTTGAGGGAATATTTGAACTCAAACTTCGGTTTGTCTATGAACTGGATGATCTTTATTTATCGTTGGTTAATTAAGACGCCGTATTTATTTTATTGATGAGTTGATTTATGTTATCTGCGTATCGTGCCTATGAATCATGGTGTTTGATTTAGTTTGGCCAGCTAGATTGAATATTCATAGTTTAACTGCTAGATTCGAAACTTTAATCCGTAATTGGTATAGTTCTCGTTTCATTAGTAGTAAACTAGGGGTCGTGTATCTCTAGGGTAACATGAACATAAGTTAAATGGTCTGAGCTTTCGTGTTCGTTGCTTAGACTGATTCCTATTGCTAGTGTATTAAATCTAAAGAACTTATTCTAGGTTGTCTGCTAGTTAGGTTTAGTCGAAGAGCCTATTTCGATTAAATATTCGGTAAGAGAAAATTTGGTTAATAGAGCTTGTTGTTAGCTATGATTGATAATTCACTAGCAATTTAGAGAAAGTGTCAAAATTAATTAACGAAAGATTCGAATTGGGTGATAACTGAACCGAAAATTGGACTTCTCTCATTTTATTTGATTTTTATTTGATTTTGTTATTTTTATTTTTATTGTTATTGTTATAAAACTAATCCCCCCTACTGCTTTCTTAGTTTTAATTCGATTCATACGAGAATCTCACAACTTAGTTCCTGCTCCTGGTAAGAAATACCTTTACTAACCGCTACTACTAGTTAGTAGAGGTTAGTCGAGAAAAACAATTATAAATTTAAATTTGTCGTGTCACGACGTGCGGTCACTTTTCTTGCAATAATGAGATGTTAAATATAAACCATTATAATTAAAACAATATTTTATAAGCTTTTAAATAACAATCTCGTTCGTGCATCCCACGAGATGCGCGCTATTCTATTACTATATAATAAAGAGAGGGATTTACTTGAAATTTTATTATAATTCCGACTTAATATTTTTAATGTTTCTATACTTAGTATTTTTATTTATTTATATGTTTATTTTGGAAAATGGCGGATGAATGAAAATTCAAAAAATTCAAATTCAAATTTATAAAAGGAAAAAAAAAATACTTGAAAAAGATATCGTGGAGACTTTAATTCTTCCAAACTTTAATTCCTAAAAATATGAGAAATGGTTTCCTTAAATGATATGAGAAAATCTGGTCCATAATGATCAAAAATCTTGAAAATCTTGCTTCCAAAAAAATCCGATCAATCATTTCCTTAAATTTTTTCAGTGAAACATGTAAATTTGATTACAAAAATCCGATCAATCATTTAACAAATAAACGTTTGAAAATTTTTAAAATCTTTCCAAAAAGTTTGTCAACTTAATTACTAAATATATTTTTATCTGTATTTATCTATCTACAAATCTCATATTTATGGTTACAGCAAAAAAAATGTATTTATTTAATAAAGAATGTTAATTTCAGAAATTAATTTTTATATTATTTCACATTGTTCAACTTAATTGGTGATTTTTTCATCAATATTTATCTAACTACAAATCTTTTAAAGCTAAAGAATCTCATATTATGTGGACTCTTGTTACCTATTTGTGTATACACATTCATTTTTCATCTCATATCCAAATTATGATTTTAATGCAAATTTTAAATATCTCATATTACGTGCACTAGATATAGACCATGTTTGGTGAATAGCTTTTAGCTGTTTGAATCAAAAGGTTCAATGACGGGATAATTATTATTATTATTATTAACATTATGTATTCTTATTCTTTAGTATTTTGTGTTAAAGTTGCTATTTCTAAAGTAGCAACTATAGGCAATTGTAATTTAGCAATATTGTGTTAAAGTTGCTGTAGCAACTATAGGCAATTGTAATTTACTTTTATGTCCATGAGCAAACCCTAAATATAAAAGGGCTGCTCCCTTTCTCTCTCATTCACTTTTTCATTCTTTTCTCTTTTCGCAGCCAAAACTCTCCTCCATTGTTCATCTTGAGAAATCTTTCAGTTTAATGCAAATCTTTCAGTTCATTGTTTAATTTCTGGTTTAATAATTATGATAGAAAGAATAAGTGATGTATTGGGATAATTATAAGTGATGTATACTATAAAATTTTATATAGTATAAAGAATAAGTGATGTATTGCAATTCCCTAAACAAAATATGAATAAGTGATGTATACTACAAAGTTTTATATTGGGATATTTATTATTATGATATAAAGAAAAATATTAAATTATATGAATTTTTTATATTTAAATTTTAAATGTAATCTGTTAAATATCAAACTACTAATTTACCAAATATTTTGTCGATTACAAACAACTAAATTTGCCATACACTATTTTACAAACGCTAATAAAATTCACTGGTCAAAACAGCTGACATAATCTGATGGTGGTCAAAACAGCTGATACAATCCACTAACAGCTAACCGCTAACCGTTGATTGCCAAACAAAACTATAATTATATCATTTGGTAACTACTAACAACTATTAATAAATAAATCCGACCTAATAATTTTTGTTTGTTTGGTCAATAGAATCTCATTCATATTTAATAACAATGAAAAACATAAAAAATAAAAATCTTCCCTCTATTTTAAATGTTGCACTACAAAATAAATATTATTCCAACGGAAAATCCTATGGTAATATATTCTAATAAAAATTCCAACAGATATTCCAATGTAATAGCTTCCGTTGGAATAGTTCCAACAGAAATATTCCGTTGGAATGTGTTTTTCATTGGAATTTCAGATGGAATTTGATGATTCCAACGGCTATATTCCCAACGACTTTTTACCGTAGGAATTTCCGTTGGAATATGCAAATTCTGTTGGAATTTTATTTTCCACCCCCGTTGGAATCGTCAAAATCCAACGGAAATTCCAATGGAAAACCCATTCCAACGGAATATTTTCCCTGGAATTTCCGTTGAAATCCATTGAAAAATTCCAACGGAAATAATAGTATTGAAATATCCGTTGGAATTGCCGTTGAAATAATTCTTTTAAAATAGATTTTCGTTGGAATTTCATCATTTTCTCGTAGTGTTGGTAGTCAAATCAGCCTGAGCTTGCTATAGCTTGCACAGATAGCTCTACTTCTACAATACAACTGCCATTCACGATGAAGCCATTAATAGGATCATTCACCACATCAAGATCAATAAATGAATGCCATCCCCAGTTAAGGCTGGCTTCCAGGAGCTGAAAACCAAGCAGAACCTACAACACAAGATGTTCCTATAGTAAACAATTTTCTTAAATAAAATAAGGAAGGGAAATTTACTTTGGAAATTTCAAGAGCTTATCATGACTTACCAACTTTCCTTTTGTGTTCACTTCTAATCTGATTCTTCATGCGGATTGTGCGGTGTGTGTGCAGTCGTTCATTGTTACCATCCTTAGGAATATAGTATAAGAAGATAGATAAGAAGCGTCCGCTAGCTTCTCCAACTCCATTTTTATACATCTTCACATTCCTGCACAAATATACTTTCTGTCGGCTAAAAGAACAAAAAAAGAATACATATATATGTGAAAAGAAGCCCATAAGATTAACTAACATATGTACCATTTATAGCCTCCTACAGAGAACTCGGGTGAAACCCATTCATTCCCCAATTTCGAAAAGTTTGGAATTTTCCATTCTCGCTTATAGGGAACATCAACAACATTCTTCAAAGACAGACAATCAATGATTGCCTTTTTTTGGTTCACAAAAACTTCAGCACCAAACACACAAATGTCGTCGAGGCTGATGTATCCATTGTTAAGTTCTTTCTTGGAAATGAACTTTGAGTAGCCCCATTCTGTCTTTATTGCAAGAAAAGACCGACTTCTTCCTGCTACCACAATCTACTTTTAAAAAAAGTACAAACATATATATGTTTATGTAGGATGTAGATATAGATATGTAGAGGTAGGTCACTCATCCCAAAATGAACTAGACAAACACCAGAATTTATTTCACGACCAGACAGTAAACAGCTATACCAAAATAGGAAAGCTAATCCCGGTAAGACGAATAGTTTTCCTTTTTGGATGAATTACTTTAACGAATTTAGAAGCTTAAAAGTGTATCTTTTTTCTAATATTTGCCACAGATTGACTATGAAATTTACCTAGTGAATAGCGATAATTGCCGGAAATCTGATTAAACAAGCAGATCGTGAAGACGACATTCACCTCCCAGCCTAAAGGCAAGCCACCATAATCCACAATGGCTAGGTATACCGACACGTATCCTTCGTCTCTTTCCATTCCATTTGGGTAAATTATAAGTTTCCCGTACAAGTCAATCACACAAGTCTCGTCATAAAATTTTTAAAATAAATACTTTCTTTCAACTGAAAATTCTAGTTTGTATTGTTGCGAACGAGTCACGTCCCACTTATATCCCCCAGACTCAAATTCGGTGGTCTCGAATTTCTTGATCACATGCGTCTCAAGCAACGAGAAAGGTTGCATTTTGATCAACAAATGAGCCGGTGAAGCCTCTCTAGTTTCCATAATGGCTACTGTAAGCAACACAAAAACATGCATAAATACATATGTGCATACATATATTATCAGTATTTGCTTCTGGTTTAATATAAAGAGACTAGCATAACAACAATATTAGGAACCATATATATGCCGTAAATAAAGCTAATATTATATATGTAAAAGGTTTACGTTTTTGTAATTGCTTACCATTCGTTTCTGCTGTGGAGTCCATCGTTGCTTGACTTGTTGGTGTGTTTCTTTTTAACCAAAAAAAAATATAGGGTCTTATATATGCAGATGGTTGTCTCTTAAAATTCTCAGAATATAACAGTCTTTAATTTTACTTGGAAATCTAATATCTGATCGTTTTCCAACGCACAACTTACAACTTTCAACGCATGGAACAACTTTTCATTTCCACATAGTTAGACCATGTACAATGGTTGTCTAAATAAGCAATTGCTTAGAATATTTTAGTACATTATTTTGGTGGGACCCTGTGCCATTAAGCAATTCTATGATTTAAGCAATTCAATCCCACAATGGTGAATTGCTTATTAAGCAACTCATGCGGGTCCCATATATACCCCACAAATTAACTACCAACTTAACTACCTCATCCTCTCTCTCATGTCTTGCGCCATTTTCTGGCTCATTGGCCCACAAATTCTGATTGCTTGTGGATTGCTTATTCAAGCAATTGCTTAACCTAAGCAATTGCTTGTCTTCTCTTCACAATGGGAAATTGCTTAAATAGCAATTGCTTATTTTTAAGCTATCAGTTAAGTAACCCCATTGTAGATGGTCTTATAAGGGATTTTGTTTTTCTGTCAAATCTCTTTGTATTTATTTGAATTTGCAGGTATTTTCTCTATTTTAAGCAATGATGTAACCGTTACATCATTATGTAACCGTCGAGTTAGTTGATCTTACAGTTATAAACTGCAACGGAATGATTCCGTAACGCGACCGTAACATTTTCCTACATTATGTTGCTCAATCTCTCCTCCCAATTAATAACGATAACATGATTTACTACATTAGGGATATTGCTTGGTAACATCTTTACAAAGGATTTTATAGCAAACAAAAAAAACCTAGGAATAAGACCGTTTAGAACGCTGCCATCATTTGAAAATCTTAAACTTGGCGGCACATGTGTCCGTCGTGGCCTGAACTGAAAATAATACAATCACTTACAGGACGGTTTTCGTATGTTATAAATCTTTTAAAAAAATAAATAAATACATTGGTGACGAACTGTGTATCTGTCGCCAGTAGAATAATTCAAACAAAAATCATCAGGCATTACAGTCTAAGACGAGCTTTGAGCATAAGATTCAAATACAGATTTAGAACCATACGGTAAAATCAACCCAGAAACGAGAAAAAGCTGGACAGTCCAGTTCGAGTTTCATTTTCCTTTTACAAGTACCAAAGATCCTCTTCATTTGTCATATTTACTCTTCTTCTTTTTCCGACTTTCATGTTCTTTTCCGGACCCTCGATGTGATCGACTGGGAGAGTCCTTTCTTCTGTGTTTGTGATGCTTCGAATGTCTCTTGCTGCTACTCTTTTCACGAAAGCTCCCCTTTTCTTTTCTTCTCGACTTCGAACGGTGTCTATCTCGATAATCACTCGACTCATTTGAAGTATCACTTCCTGAATTTCTGCTTTTACGCCCATGGCTTCTCGATTTTTTTCTCCCTCTTTCATCGTCAGAAGAACTGCTACTCCAACCGTTGCTCTTCCGAGTTTTATGAGAGTAATCAACGTATTTTTCGTCCCGGGAAATCTTCAGATTTTCTTTACTGTCATGTTTTTGCATGCCCGTTTTGGGAAACGCAACAGTGTTTGAACCTACTTGAGGACTTGATAAATCATCTGCTGCTGTGTAAACTGTTTTTTCAACATTTGTCAAACTTCCTGCGAAATTTGGGGCAGCCAACATTTTCTCAGACATTGAAAAGTGGCTACTTTCTCCATCGACATTGATATTTTCTTTTCGAACAGTTTTATTTTCTGGCAGGGGTTTTTTCTCAGGAGGGACCATTAAACCTAGTTCTTTCCCCAATGACTCTAAAAAGTCTCCAGCCATTAAACGATTCAGAGTGGTGTTCGCAACTTCAATCTTCTTTTGTGTGTCTTCCACTTGCTCGGATGTAGTCGTCTCCTCTTCATCATCTGAATCAGAAAAAATAGCCTGGAATAGGACAAGCATTCGTTAGAGACATTATTAGCAGAAAAATCAATAAACATAGCCTTCGGCACGTGGACAAAATTGAAAAATACAGATGGTCACAAATGAATACCCCTGAATTTTTGCCTAATTACAAAAACATAAATCCAGTTAGCATAAAAAACTACGAATAACCCCGACATTTACCTTGTAAAAGCGCAAACCATCAAATCTTGTGATCGATAAGAGGCTTTTTGTTGGTCAAAATCAAATACAATACCATACACAGTTATCTTCTAGCTAATTCTAAAACATGGATGAACCTTCATGCAAGTAGCAAAAACTGCAGGGGTAGATATTTAAATAACACTAAAATAAAATGAAACAGAGATCGAATGTACTTTATAGAGATCAACAGGCCTCTCGACATTTTCAATCTCCACTTCGTCCTGAATTTCCTTGTCAGCTGTTTCCATGCCTGGCTTTCTTTTTTGCGTTTGAGCTACAGATGAAGCTTGCTCATTCACAACATGTTCTTCCACCGTAGCAGTTTTGATAGAATCTGGCATGAAAAGCAAAGAGTCCATTTTGCTCCTCACGCGTGGAGCAGGTGGTGGCTGCATACAGAGATACACATATACGTAACATTGTAAAAACATACTGGCCCAGCCAGAATACAAGGAACATCTATATCGAACAAAATGACCTGGAAAAGAACTCTTAAAACACAAATGCAACTCAAAGAACACTTAATTCTTATTCGCAAAAAAAGTAAGAATGAGGAGATAAATGTTTCCATGCGGCATGCGTTATAAATTCAATTTTTTTTATTTCATATGATCTGAAGTGCAAACAAACTGGCAGGTATTTCATCACGGTGACTATAAAAAGGATCACCAGTGTATTGTTGTATTGTTGTCTGATAAGTCAGACCATGTTCAAAAGAGTATAGATCAAGTCAGATCATGTTCAAAGAGTATAGATCTCACAATGCCATACACCAAAACATCCTTGATATTTGCCAATATTGGTTACCAAGTCCTGTCACTCACCAGACCACCGAGATCTGATAAAATTACAGATTTTGATGTCGTGTCATTATACAAGAATCAGTTTATACACATCTATGACCAAATGTTCCAACTTCACCTCAATAACCAGAAGCTGGAAAATCCATAGGGTGATCAAATAACATTCCTGTATGAACAATTATGTTCATCCACAATTTTTAAGGTCAGCACGAGTTGCTTTAAGAGCAGGTCCATTTAAGTCCAATCGAATGGGCAAAGCCAGGTTGATACATTAAACTAGCATAGATCAAAGCAAGTGCTAGTAGAAAAACAATATAATTTTTGAAACATTGGTAGACAATGTATAAGATAGAAAATTATAGAGCACCAACAAGGTATACAGTGTGGAAGAAACGCCACTGAAGCATCCGGGAAAATTGTATTCCGTACCTTGCCCATGTAAGGATCAATCAAATCAAAACGCTTGCACAAAATTGGTGCAGGCCGCCATTGAAACTCTTCCCTTTTTGGATACATTGCTTTCATTATTAAATCCTCATCCTGTGAAACTTTATCTTCCTGCAAATAACCATCCATGCATAACAATGGAGTGTCAAATTTTACCAAGTAAAAACCAGTCCTGCAACAAATTCCCGTTGCACCAAACATACCTCTACTCCACCAAGAGTAAACTGTAATCCTGCAGAGGCTGACATATCAGATAATACTTGACTGGTGGAATTTCTTTCTTCACCTGTTTTTCCTTTCTCTATAGCCTCTGCTGCAGCTTCAAATTCCAGTCTTTCACGAGCACGAGCAGCTTCAGACATGTTACTAGAACCACCTGAATCTTTACTTCGAAGACCACCTTCGTACTTCTCCTTCAAGAACTGTTCAAATCTTTTTTGCTTTGCGGGATCATCGAGGAAAGGCTTCCCAAAATCCTGTTGCTCATTCTACAAGACAAACAAGAAATGAATGAAAGTAATTAACGCAATCAATTTGACAGAAACCTTAAAAGATTATGAAGCTGCTAGAATACTCATCCAATAACAACAAATCACCAAATTTTCTCATAAATATATACATGGGTGTGTATTAGCTAGCTACTCACAATTGGTGCAGGTTTAGTGAAGGTATCTGAAAGTTTTAGCAGAATGTTCACAGAACTAGCAGAAGCAACCAAAGAGCTGGAATCTCTCATGCTTCTCTCCAGAGCCTTTTCTCCTAATATTTTCCCACGTCTTTCAGCAGTCAGCTGTTCTGAATTCTGAGATTTTTTCCCTTCCCAGAGCTTCGTCTGCTGTTCACCACGCTTTTGGCACTCTTCCCAGAGCTTCCTCGCATAAAAATCAGAACCATTTCCTCCACGAAGGAAGTCAAATAATGGGTTTGATTGATTCTTCTCCCTATAGAGATCCTCAAACAACTTTCCAGAGCGAGCTACTAAACTAGCTACCCCTTCAATCAAGACCTTAAGATTGTTATCTTCTGGAACAGGAACCTCAGCTGGAGGGGTTTCAGCTGTCTCATCTACGCTTCCAAGAGGTGCGGAAAACTTGTGATGGGGAACAAAATCCTTTGGAATTTGCGGAGGATCAAATCTGTAAATAGCATGCAGCAATGAGTAAAATATGCTGAATTCCAACATGTATCACCGCTTTTTTTCCTCGGACGAGTAGCCAAATATAAATTATGAAGCTATTATCAAAAGTCAGGATCGTTATTCAGCACCAAAAATATTAACAGACATTCAAATCAATGGCAACGAATTGATAAGTCTGATCTCGATAGACTGATAGTGTTCACAAGGTCCCACCTCCCTTTTCCTTCTAGTGCCTTATGCAAGGATGAAAAAAGAGAATGGAGCCGGAAAAAGTGGGATAACAACTCCCTATTAGTTTCTAGAACCACATAGAGAAAAGGGAAAAAGAGAGGAAGAGGTAAACAGCCCTCTTCATTTGATACGACCTAGAGATAGAAGATTAAAAACGACAGGAAAAAAATAAAAAATAAAAGCCACTAGTACTGTATTGAATTCTCCTAACATGCCAATAGATAAATCCTCCCTATATATAATTCCCGAATGCGCTGAGCCTACGTGACTGCTTCTGGTGCTTCGAAATCCTACTTGGCGAAGAATCATGCTTCGTAATTAGGTTTGGACAAATAATATTGATATATTAATAATTAATAATCTAGGTTCGGACATTCTATAAATATTATTTATCTAA
>CACSLK010027838.1:5636117-5646710 GCA_902706635.1 Striga hermonthica | reverse complement strand
ACAACCAAGCAAAACAGCAGAAAAGCACACAAGTAACAAAACACCAAACCAACACAACCAGAATCAGCAGGACAGCAAACGAGGAAGCTGAACCCAACAGGAAAAGCGACCTGCAAGTATAAACCCTCGCCCCCTCTCCAAAATCGCGACCTGCAACCCTCGGCCCTGCAACCTCGACCCCTCTCCCTAATCGCTACCTGCAGAGCCGCCACTGGTGGCCCAGATGACCGGAGCCGACAGGAAGACTGCCCGGCTCTCTCTCGCTCCCTTGCTAATCGCCCAGATAGCCCGACGCCCAAATCGCCCGTCGCCCAAAACGTCAGTCACTGGTTCGCCCAAATCGCCCGCTGCACAAATCGCCGCCACTGGATCGCCCGTCGCGGATCCGCCCGTCGCGGATACAGAAGCTATCGCCCGTCGCCCGTCGTGGATTTTGATGCGGATCGCCCGTCGCCGCTGGATTTTTCGCCCGTCGCCTTCTGATTATTATTATTATTATTATTATTATTATTATTATTATTATTATGATAGCAACAATTGTTTATAAGATTTCAAAGTGGTTTGACTATGCTATTAAAACTATTTAGCTAGTTTTTTTTTAGAGAAAATCGTTTCATGAGATACAAAATAATTATTTAAAAAAAAAGATAATGAAGAATAAAATTTCAATAGAGTTGTTTATACTTATGTAATTTGTATTTAGTGTAAATTATTATTAGTTGATATTAGCATTAACTATTGTATAATATAATAGCAAAACATCTATATATATATATATTCTCTTATATCTTATATGAACGAGTTAGGCACATTGTGGCGTTGACACGTGTCCCTTTTCGCCCATTTGGGTGGTCGACACGTGTCCCATTTGCTGCACTTTATTACATTTCTGCCATTCTATTTGCAAGCCCTTCGTCGTTCGTTTGTGCAGAGGTTTGCTTTCAAATTTACATAAATAACCCTTCTTTAATGCCCTTTTGGGGGTTATTCGGTTAATTGAAGATGTCATAATTGAAGTAGCTGTAAAGTAGCTGTAAAATATTTGTACACTGCTTTAATTGTTGGCTTAACTTTTTTTCTTCTTTTGGCGGAAATCCCAAAATCTCGCACACGCAAAGTGAGACTCCTGCACGTTGTTTGTCAGTTTTTTTACCATGCCGATGCCCATGCCCATGCCGTCTTCCACTTTAAGTAGCCCAAAATCTTCTCCCATTTATTTTTCTCTGCTCTCGATGTTGCAGCGGTGAGTTTGAAGCACCACCAACAATCCCCGTACGGCGATTTTTTGCACACACACATTGCCTGCACACAATTGTCAAATTCAGCCCTCAAAACCTACTTTTATGAGCTTCTTAGGTTGCATCCCTTATTGGGTTCTTCCTTCCCATGAAGATGGGCCAAATCCTTCGACCCCAAAACGCCAAGTCGATCCTCGGAGGGCCAAATCCTCAACAAAGAACGAAGATTGACACATCGGTGCCATTCGAGTCTGTGAAGGAGGCGGCGAGCTGCTTCGGCAACATGGATTTCTGGAAACCGGTCTCGCACAGACCGTCCGAGCATGTGTCCGAGGTTATGTGGGTGCTTTATTTTTTTTTTTATGTTTTGTTCTGGTTTTTTTGGTGGTTGTTTCTGGAAAGGGCTTTAGAAAAAGGACATAATAATTTTAGTGTTGAATTTAGCATCTTTGGAGAGAAAAACCGCTGCTCGATCGTTCAGCCAAAACATTTGTAAAGCTGCTTTAACATTAATCAATTACACGCGAATTAGATTATTGTTGGAATTTGTTATTAATCTACGTCGATTAGGTTTCTAGGTTTGATTTTGGGGGAAATTTTTTTGAAAGCGGATGAGTTTGTAGTATTTGAGTTTCGATATCAAACTGGATTTGTACGATTAGATCTAATTTTCGAGTCGGTTTGATTGGGCACTGAGCTTTTGAATGGATGTTTGTGTTACCACTTGAGGCGTTACTTTACCCACTAAAACATCACTGGTCTCTACCCAAGATCCCAACATCACAATTCTGTTTTTGTCTAAATTGCGAAGTAAGTGGGCTTCTAAATCTGGTATTTCATTAGTGATCCTTTCAGGGTCTTGGCTTGTTACATGAGTTTGAATCTCATATTTCTGTATGTGAAAAGAAGTATAAATATCTTCATATACCAAATGCTCACTAATGAGTACTGCTTTTGGGAAGGGTAGGTCTAATAATTGAACAGAGGCATTTCAAATATTTAATAAATAATAGTTAGAATAGTGAATAATAAATTAAAAAAATATTTTGTGGATCAAAATATTCGTAAAATAAATATTATGAACAGTTTTAAACCAATGATGTAAAAGTAGTAAATGGAAAAAAATAGTATTTTTAATAAGATCCAACAGCTGGAGCAGGAACAAGTCTGAGACCTCCTTTTTTGTCCTTTAGGGTCTAAAATATTTGAGTATTAAGCCTAGGGATGGCCTATGGACATATTTTGAGACATCATGCAATTACTTTGTAGTTGAATGAGTGATTTACCTTACGTCCTTTCCTTTGCAGAGGAACATGAGAAGCTTATTGATGCATACTCTGCCTTAGATCAAAAACTGCAGCGCCCACTGTCTGAACATTCTGCGTTGGAGATGACCATTCAGGAGCTGAAGGTTTGTGTTCTATTTCAAAATTTGGGTGAACTCATCAGTTTCTTCCAAGTTCATCTTTGAGGTCTGTACTTTGCTCTTTAGACAAGCTTAAGGAAGCAAGAGCGTGATTATACTGTTGCACAGAAGGAGATCGTTGACCTCCAGAAAGAGGTAATATCCATTTTGTGTTTTTGTTAATTAATGATATGATGCTGCTACGTAGCTCCCCGAGCAAGGAATTTGATATAATAATTCTCTTAGATTTTACATTTTTACATATACACATTTTATTGATTGTTTGGTTTGTGCATGCTATGGTTAAAATTGTATTGTCACTTGCATATATCTTCTTGTCAGGTGGCTGTTCTCTTAAAAGAATGTCGAGATGTTCGGTTGCGTTGTAGATCAGTTTCTCGCTATCACGATGATGAGATGGTTGGTGGTCCCACTGTACCGTCGCTTTCTTCATCCGGTTATGAAGATATCATATCTGAACGGATGGTAAATGGTATTCTCATTCCATTCTATATAGACACTTCCAATTTTAGACGTCCAAAACTGATGGGCATTGAGATGGTTTTTTTACAGTTAACATTTAAGGACATAAATGGATTAGTTGAGCAGAATGTCCACCTGCGGAGTCTTCTCCGCAACCTTTCTGGCCAGATTGAGGAGAAAGAAGCAGAGTGGAAGGCAATGTCATGTTTCTTTTGTAGCTGTGTTTACTGTTTATTCTTTTCTTTTTGTTTTTCTTCACGACTACTATATTGAGCTCATACTTTCCTGAAAATTTCTAGGATAAGCATGAGAGACAACTTCAGATGCTTAAGGATGAAACCACATCTAAAGTTCAAGCAGTGTTACAAAGAGCAGAGGAACAGTCCCAAATGATTGAGTTACTTCATAGCTCTGTAAGTCTTCCATTCGATGTGAAACTGGAATACGGTTTCCAAGCACTGTGATTGTATCTTTGATTTTGAGTATTGTTCTTACATGCATATTTGGTGCCAATGTACAAGAAATTGTACGATGAGGAACACAAACATCGTACGTCCTTCACTCGCACACAAGTTGCAGCTCCAGGTTCATCCCACTTTCATTCTACGTCGTATCCCTTGCTGTGAATTTTATAAAGCTTCATGCTGCTGTTTTCTTATGGAAGTGCCTTTGAATTTTGTTAAATGTATCAAATTCTATAACGATGTCTTTATTCTCTCTTGTAGTGAGGAACTGATTTGACTAACAAGAAAATGGGAAGTTAGGCCCGAAAAAAAACATCACACCAACACCTCATCCATCCCAATTTCTTTAATCGGCCCATGAAAAATCAAAACACAACCTGCTAGAGAAATCTATTTTTAGAAAAACCCTTGCTCATATGTTTTGTTAAGCTATTTGTAGAATCTCCGAAAACTGATTTACTTTTCAACTCCTTTGGTTGTGTAATGTAGTTTGCTCATAGGAAGTGTATTCAGAGATGGTGCAACAAAAAAGGCGATGTCACCTGTGAAATCTGCAATAAGGTCACAATCTTGTGTTTGCCTTTACCATTTTGAACAGAACACCAGTAAAAAAAAGTTGTATTAGATACAATTTGTATTCCCTTTATAGCTATAATTCTTGTTCTCTCTTGTAAATAGGTTTCCAACATACGCTATAATAAAAGCTACAACAACTTAGGACAATTTTTTGTTGTACTTTTACACGGGGTGTTAGACCGCCGTGCGTGCACGGCGTCACCAAATCTAGTATATATATATATATATAATTTCTAGCTGATGCATTTAATAAAACATTTAATAAAACCTATTTTCATTTCCCTCCAAAAGGAGTTACATTTTTTTTAATTTATTACTCACTAATTGTTAAAACCGTTACACCTTAATATATATTTGTTTATTATTTATTTTTTGGATCAGTTACTAAATTAATTGTAAATTTGGTAGCAAAATATTCAAATATGTAACGGCTAATGTTGGAACTTAAAGTTGAATGACACATTTAGAGCTGTAACCGCTATATTTGGTTGCATTGTTGGAAGAAAAATATGATTGTCACATATATTTTTTTTTCTAAAAATCAAAAACATCAATCATTTTTCTTATTTATGTTAATTCTCTTAATATATACCACAAATATTCTAATGCAGGGTGGGTAAGAAGACAAAGGAATTTTATTCATGTTACTAATGTAAACGTTGCATGGTTAAAATAAAATTTAAATCTCAATTAATTTTGAATGATAAAAATAACTTAAGAAAAAATAATATTTTTATATGATAGAAGTACATGTCTAATTAATTAATACAAACAAAAACGTGTTTATATCTGTGCAAATGCACAAGATCAAATACTAGTATATAATTATACTTAGTAGGGTGTATTAATGTGAAAGGTAAAGAAAATACTAATGGTAGACATTTGTAACCGAAATTGGAGGGAAAACAAAATGTTTTTATTAATTTCTTTGATAACAATTATATAGATATAAATTTGCTCATTTTTAACTTACTAGTACTCATCCCGTGCATTTGCACGGAGGAGAATACGTAGAAAAGAAAACAACATAAGAAAAATACTCATGAAAAAAATATAGATTAAAAAAATGATTCTAAATATTATTGAACGCTTCTTTATATACAACATTCATGGTTTCATATCGAAATCACCATCACCACATTATTATTATCTCCAAACCCTTCCGATTCGTGACTTTAGAAAGAGCAATGTATAATTGTCCATGACTGAAAACATGGTTCGTCAAGACTAAGCCGACGTGTGAGAGAGACTGGTCTTGACTCTTGTTGATCGTCATAGCATAGGAGACCATGATAGAAAATTGTCTCCGCTGAAACTTGAACGGTACTCTCAAACAAATATGTAATAATAAAATATGTGCCGAGTTTGTTATAATTGTCATCAAATATAAACATTTTGGTCAAAATTATCTATTGAACAAATAATTACTTTATAAACAGTTGTTGAATTGGGTTGGATAACATATTAAAAAAATATGGTGAATTGAGCATAATTTTTTATTAAAAATAAATATTTTTATTAAAAATAAATCTCTAAGGTGATTTTGGCCAATATTCTCAGTAAGGCTATTTGTTTAATGAGCCCGGTTTGGTGAAGTCGCGAAAAAATAATTTTCAAATTGAACCCAATACACATTTTTTAACCGAAAAAAAAAGAATCATGTAGTTGCTATTGGGCCAATAGACAAATTAATATTTTTATAACAATAACGAAAAGGCTCATTATTGATGAAAGCCCATTTCCACTTTAAGGGTTTAAAAAAATCCGTACCAAAAAGAGAAACGCCGAAAATTCTGTGTCATTCCACTCATTCTCCACTGTTGTGCATCTCTTCTTTCTCTCTCAATAAAAATCCCAAACCTTTAGTGTTCTTGCAAAATTCTCGCTGATAAACATGCCAAATTGATGTTTGACCAGCGAGATTTTCAGTTCAATACACAAAAAAAAAAGAACTAAACCTGAAAATTTCAAACCCAAAGGAGAAACAAAAAAATCGTCCAGATTTTCAAGATCCGTTTTACTAAATTATAGTAAAACAGTGCAAATCAGGCGATTACATTACATATCTATCAATATCTGAAATTTTTCTAAAGAAATTTACGTTGTTTTTTTCTTTTTCTTTTTTTTTTTAACAAAAGTTTGTTATAAGTTGAGCACTGAAGTCGAATCTTTCGACTATTGACCGCTTCTTAATAAATACTTCCTACATTTTTTTTTTCAATAAATTTTAATAGATCTATGAAGATTCAATGTTTATTGGTCAAACCATGAATAATAATTGCAAAAGTTGAACACATCTGCATGATAGTCACACCTTTCCATTACAAATAGAGATTTTTTGAAAAAGTCAAAGAAAACGTTACATTCTTTGGAGTTGATTACGGAAAAAAGCCAAAAAAAGTACATATTAAATTTGGTGTATTTTAATTTGTAACTGCTTTAGGCGGGAAAAAAAATAATATAATTTAATGCTACTTATAACAAAATTAAATGATGTTGCTCCAAATTATATATTTATAGATATTTCTAAGTTAACCGACATATTTATGATATTAATCAATATAACAATTAAATTACCTATTATCTATATTGTTGTAACTATTGAAAGTGAGTAATCAATGTAGCAAATAGTAGTTTTATGTTGTTCATTTTCATCTCTTTTCAAAATTCGACTGAAAATAATTAATGTCATAATAATTAAATTTATACAGTTGTGATATTTAACTTATATTATTTCATAAATACACAATATTTTTACGTATCCCGCCTGTGACGTTATTCTAGACTTACTATATATCTATAATACCTTGCTAGGTGATATCTAGTTTGGACTTTAAAAGCTTTAGTCAAGCGCTTTTTTGTCTTATAAGATTGTGAATGCCATTCACTTAAAAAATCTGGGATATTTTATTGCTCCAAATTTTGCTATATTTGTTTTCATTCACGTGTATATCAACAGTTATACATTTGGAAATTAATTGACAAGACGAGGACAAAGTCATCTATAGGTAAGAAAAAAAAACTTTGGTTTTCCAATGAGAAGGTTGAGATATTATTTATTTAATGCTTTTATATTGATATAGCACAAACATACACGTTGACATAGACATGAGATCCTAACTCTTATGTAAAATAACAAAAAACAGAATATATAGATTGATAGGTTATAAGGTGATATGCAATCGAAAAACTCATTTTCAAAGTTATTATATAGTAGTTATCACGTCAAACATTAATTATTTTTAATCGTACGCAGAAGATCAACCGTAGCATCTTCTGTAACACCGTACGCCAACATACGAAAGACAAAGTCATTTTATTTTTGTATTGGAGATAGTCCAAGTTTGCCAGCTCGATTAACACGTTGTTGGAAGTAATGATCATGATCTCAGACTACATAGATAATCCGAAGGAACAATGAACGAGGCATTTAATATCTTCTGTGAAACATGGTCTCGTTATACAATGAGTTATTTAAATATTAATCATTGTACAACCCAAAAAGCATTCCCCAATCACTATTGATAAAAATATTCTCGGGAATAGAACCGCCATGGGTGGCTTGGTGGTTTGGTTTGGTTGATTGAGAAGTTGTTAAATGATCATCGTGCTATTAGCGATAACACGAGATATTACTTCTTGTTTTTTATGAAAAGTGTTAATAATTAGTATATTATCATCATCATCAGACGAGGAAGATGAACAATTGTCAAAATTGAAATGCAATGGAGAGAGAAAAAAATATAGGATAGAGAAATATAACAAATTATTTGAATAGCTTGGTGTGTGTGATTATGTTTTTATAGCAGATAACTATTGAGAGGTGTGGGAACATTTGCAGATAATGGTCATCTTCGGGTCAAAACAATGAGAGGCGTGAGAATATTTGTAGTGAGTGGTCATTTTTTTTAGGCCAAAACATGAAGAAAATATGAAAACATTTGCAGAGGGTGGTCAATTCGAGTAAAAACAATGTGACACGAGGGACTTTGCAGCAAGTGGACATTTTCAGGCCAGAACATGGTGAAGTGTGAGCACATTTGTAGAGAGTGGTCAATTCCGGTCAAAACATTGAAAAACGTGAGGGTCTTTGCAGTGAGTGATCTTTTTTGGTTATAACATAGAGAAGTGTGACAACCTTTGCAGTTAATGGTCCATTCGGGTCAAAACATTGAAAGACATGATGGCCTTTTGCTATAAAATAAGATATAATATTGTAGTAGCTACATCCTAAAATTTTCATTGTATGAGATAAACTTTTGCCACTTTTAACCAATGTTCTAAGAACCGGACTGGTAATCGAACCGGTCAAGCTACTGGTTCAATGGTTCACTGGTCCGACCAGTAGTTGAACCGGTTGGACCGTTATTTAATTTATTAATATTATTAAATATTTAATAAATCATAAATGTAGGTAAACTAATTTTTAAGTAATTTCATTTATTGATTTTTTAAAATATATAATATTCTATAAATAATAGTTAACTTAATAGTCATATATACTAACCCAAATTTCCTATAGTCATATATATATATATATATATATATATATATATATACTATAAAAATACAACATTTACTCCTACACCCAAATTAAGGAATAAAATAATAGCACAAAAAAAAAAAAAGAAAAAGAAAACTCCTCCCAAGCTCCCACGCGGCCTTAACAGTTGCAATTCTATTTTTTATAGTACCTGCTTGTCCCACATCAGATGACTTACAAGGTGAGTTGCTGTATAAATAAGTTAGAGGGAATCATTGTCTAAAAAAAAAAAAACTTACTGACCGGTTGAACCAACGTTTTTTTCCCTGGTTTTGTCCGATTTTGACCGGTTCAACCGTCCTTTGACCGGCTTTTGACCGGTTTTGGTGACAACTGGTTTATCCAGAGAACCTGACTGTTGAACTCCCTGTTCAATCGGTCGAACCGGCCGATCCGGTCCGGTTTTCATAACACTGCTTTTAACTCCCTGCAAACATGTCGATCTGTTCATGTTCCTGAAACCATGATATGATATCCTTTTATGTTGGATTTATATGGAAATTTCTCAGGACTAAATTATTGGTGTGTACCAATCATTTGATCAATTTTTGTCTCGTATAAAAGACGCTTTCAACAAAGAGAAACTTGAGTATCGGGATATTCATACAAGAGATTTATGCAAGAATGAATTCAAACAATGGAGAAAGCAACCTAGAAATTCAATGCATGCATGAAAGCAGTAGAAGATATGCATCAGAGTGGTGCTGCAAATCAAGATACATAGAGTATAAAAATCTTATTATATTGTTAAGTTTCAAATTTTTTATTTATATTAACTAGGGTTAATTTTTTATAACTTGTAGATGCTCAAAGCAAAAGAGTTATTCATACAAGATCCCAAATAGAAATTCGGGTGGAAAACAATCACGTTTAAGATATTATTAATAATTTTGAAAAAATAAAAACAAAGATGTTGCTACGAGGAGCAAGAAAAAATAATTTGGTTGCAGAGCCTACTTCTACGGAAGAGGTTGATTTTGTACCACCCAGAGATCATATAGATCGGAATCCGACATTATCCCTCTTTGTAGTTAGAAAACTCCACTCCCAAGTATGTCGGCCAAGCATCCCCGAGCAATTCTTCAGCTTCTCTAAAATAGTAAAATTAGACGACTTAGATGATTTTTCATTTGAAAGACCTATTGTGGTGCATAAAGTCAAACAGAAAAGGAAGATAAATAATGATTCTTAATCGATCATCAACACCCAAGCAAACAACAAACTTCTTGAGGAGTTGAAAAAAAAAAATGAATAAATGAAACACCAATTGGAAATATAAAATAAATCCCACGCTCATAAAGAAATGAGGAAAAAAATATAAAATTATTGGTTCCATAATAGATCCTAGATTTTGAGCATATATTAAAGTTGAAAAGGCACAGAACTTGGAGAAAATGGCTCAACAAGCCCAATCGGATCCATTTCCAACCAATATATTTGGTCATTTTTTTATTTTTTTTCCGAAACGATAGATATTATGATAAATCAAAAGCGCACAAGTGTGCCAATACAAGCAGCCAACGGCTGAAAAGTGTGAGGACAGGTCTGGAGACCGCCTAGAACCGCGGCTAGCAACTGGTAGGAAGAAAAACTCGCAACTAAACTAAACAACTAGATAAGACCCCCACTGGGTAATAAAACAACGACTAAAACAACTACAACAACTAAACAAGACCCCCACAGGGTAATACCGGAGTGTCGGACCCCCACAGGATAATAAATTTGACACCCGGATGCACAGAGGCCAATGGCCCAAACCAAAAATACAAGCACAAACACTAAACAATCACAAACAAAACAAACACAGAACCAGGAAAACAACCTAAATAAAAATAGAGCCCTCCCCCAGCGAGCAGACAAACCCAACCAGCAGTGGACGATCGA
>CACSLK010027838.1:5569366-5584217 GCA_902706635.1 Striga hermonthica | reverse complement strand
TTTTTTTTCCTCATAATAATATGACTAAAAATTCGAATTAGCCTTTCTTCCTAGTCTTCTAAATCGCTGACTTCTGAATTCTGATACCTCACCAAACTCGGATACAAAAGGAAAGCCTGGCCAGTCCGTATTAAAAAATAATTTAAATAAAAAAAAAAGTGGAAAAAACGATCTTTGTATGTTAATGGCGTCGCAGGCCAAAAGCACGTCTTCCCCTGATCTCTGTTCGTCAGAGATACTGCAGTTTTTCCATTTTTCACCCTTCAGGTGCATTCCTATTTTATCTCCCTTTCCTTTCATTTTGATATATGTATGAATCCATTAATTGGTACTACGAGATAATATGTGTTCGTGTGATTTCAATTCTTGTTGCAATGATTTTTTTTTTTTTTTTTTGCTCTGGTCGGATGTGGTCTATGGGTTTCTTTAGATTTCTGTTAGTCTGAAATTCCAGTGTTTTTTGTCTTAATTAGATCTGATTTGTTTTAGTTTAACATAGGATTTGTGTCTTTTTCTTCTTCAACAAATGTTAAACTGTCTGTCATTTTCTTGTTTACAGTAGATTGTTTCTATTTGTAAATTATGAATGTGCTGATGGTTTATATCTGTTGCTATGCATGTATACAGATAGAAGAGGTTGAGTTGAGTGGGCACAGATAGAGGATAGTCGGATTTAGGTGATGTCTTTTGACGCTGAGGAGAAGCAATGGAAATGTGTGAAAGGTGGTACAGTGAATTTTCAGAGAGTGAGTTCGATAGTTCGCGATATTGGGGAGCCGTGCCTCTATCAGTCACCTATAAAGGTCGTGATAATCCTATGAACCTCTGTGGTGTTTTGTCTATTGTATTTTGCCCGTCTTTGTGATGTGGTACTGACATTTATTCTGTGCTAAATGCTTATACGGGTTGCTCAGAAATATTTTGCTTGTCCCTGGAAATTTGATTACTGGTACATTTCAATCACTTTTTGATGAACATGTAAAGAATGTCAAAGATTGTTGCTTTTTTTATAGCATCGGTTCATTTTCTTGTTTGCGGTATATTATAAGGAAATTAAATAACAATCGAAAAATATAATGAAACATAATGATTTTTGTGACTATAATATTTAGGAGAGTATATTTCTTTGAGGTAAAGGGGAAATAACAAGGATTTTATTCCATGGGGAAGAAAATGCTGCCAATAGAACAAGTCCAAATAAAATTTGGGGTGAAAAAAGAAGGCTTTGGAAGGCCCTAATTTCTCGTCATTTCTTCATTCGTAATTTTTTGTTTTCAGAATATATCGAAGAAGCAACACATTTTGCAATATATATATACACACACACGCACACACACACACACATATATATATATATGTATATATATATACATTTAACAAACGCCTTTTCCACGTTATCCTCTCAAATTATCACTCCAAAACCAATGATTACTTTCAAGTAACTTTGGATTAGCAAGTCCAAGTTTAGATGGTTACTGAGAAATTTGTACTTGATTAAAGGGACTTAAAAAAGAGTTTGGCTGTGATTGAACTTTGAACTTCTTATCTAATGAGCATTATATTTTGCTTTAAATGCTGCTGTGAGTAATGAAGTCGGAGTTGTTGCCACAATTATTCTTGGCTACTGCCACCCCAAAAGAAGGGATGTATAAGACTCGTAAAAATATTAGGTGAAAAAATTTCGATAAGCACCCAGCAATTTAGATGTTGAAGTTTCTCAAATATGCAAGAGAAGCTACATTTCCAGTACCAAGGTTAACACCTCATCTTATCATATTTTTTCTCTCATGTAGATCCTTGTCCATTTTAGATGCCTCTTTAAGTTTTTTCACCGTTATAATGATTTGAGTTGAATAATTCTTTATTGTCTTGGATTCTTGTGCTCAAAAATAAATCTGAAGTTCAGTGGGATGCATTGGTGAATTTCTTTCTTTTGCATATTAGTTTTACATACCCTGCTGTTGCATTAATCTGAGTCCTTTATGTAAAGTGTGAATCTATCTATTATTATGTGATTTAGTGATTGCTACTTGTGTTGTAGTGCTGATTCCTGGCTAAGTTATTGGTTTTTGTTTGAATATTGACAAATGGGCTTGGGTAGAACTCATCCCCAAAAGCTAGCTCAAAGGGAGAGGGTGCCCAACCCACACTTATGCCCACTAACAGCCCAATAGCTGATCGATGTGGGACACATATGTTTAACTAACAAATATATTACCAAGATAAAGCTGATTTGTAGTGGTAAGCTAAAAAGAAAGATATACTGGTGGTATAGAATGCCATATTCATTTACTTATGTGCTTTCCCAGGGGAAATGAGATATTGGGTCTATTTTGTTCTTTTGGTATTCTGATTTTAGTCTAGTATTTTGTGAAGATTGTTATTGTATTTATGTGGAGTTTTTTACTAGATTCTGAAATCAACAGATAAACAAAATGCTTAAGCCAGAGAAGTGGCAGGCGACCTTTGACTCTGAAGGAAAGATTCTTGGTTTTCAGAAAGTACTGAAGTTAATTATTCTTGGGGTAGGTGTTTCAGAAGGTTGTAATAATTTGTTTTAAGTTTTTCTATTTTCATAATTTCATACCATGATTTGTAGTCCCATTGTGATGTTTTGGTATTCATATTATGATTTATATGTCTTATATTAATTCTTTCTCCTCTGTTTGTAGTTTTGTATGATATATTGAGGTTACTCACTATAATATCCATTACTTCCCTTTTTCACCAGTTTTTGGTAGATACTCTGCTGTCCTTACAATATGGTCAGGTGTCAATGATTAGAAAATAATTTTCAATGTTGGACAGCCAAGAATTGATGATATGTCTTCTCATTGCCTCTGTGTATTACTTCAGGTGTCTTAGCCGTTTAATGCTCATGATGGCTAACAGTTTTCAGCTTAATAAGATTTGAGAAAGTTGTTAGTCGTTGCACTTGCATAGGGAACCATAATATACCAACATGACTAGTTTCAAGCACTGTATAATGCTTTTATTGTGGTTCATTTGTTTATAGCTTAGAATATGGATGGTATGAGGGGCATTGGGTTAGACATAAAAGTGTTAGGCCACACTTGGGAAATAATTAGGTATGTACAGTGGACTGCTTTCTCTTGGGAATTATAGATTATTCTGGTGAGCTGGTAGAAAAAAGTGTTCATTTTGGTTCCGGCACAGAATCCGACTGAAAGCGCAAAATCAAAGAAAAAGATTTCTTAAAGTGTAAATAAAAAGTTACAACAATTATCTGGTATCCAGCATGATGGTTATATCTCATGTACTCTGAATAGCTTTTGAGTTTTGACTGAAAATGAAACTTGTCTGTCATCAATCCTATCTCCATATTTCTGTCTTAAAATATGTCACTACAAGCTTAGTTTGAGTGGTTTTGGAGATTTTGTTGGTGGGCAGAGGCCGAGGGTTACTCCCTTTGGGTGCGTGTATTTAAGGCCGATTTGACCTTTTTTTATGTCAATGCTGGAGAGTGCGGCAAAAATATTATTATTGAACTGCAGTAATGAAGTGGCCCATGCAGATGCTCCAATAGCCCTAGCGGCATATCCATACTTGAAACCAAGAACAAATACCTATAGAAAAGATAAGATAGAAGTTTTACCTCCAAGACATTTTTGCTAATGTGCCTTTTCTTTACAACAGGGGGTGGATCCATCCATAAGGCCTGAAGTGTGGGAATTTCTTTTGGGTTGTTATTCTTTGAGCAGCACTGCTGAATACCGGAGGCAATTAAGAACTGCTAGGAGGTAATAGTCTTTCTTGGCGGCTTAAGTCTGCAGTTGGATCATCGCTTCTTATCAACTTTTTTTGCCTCTTGCAAGTGATCTAAATATCAATTCTTGGTTTCCCATTTTTTATTTTATTTTATTTTTTTTGTCAAGTTCATATCTCAAAATCCAATTCAAGTGGTACTAGAAACAAACCCCAGTGGAAATCATCTTCTTGCGTATGTCTTTGCTGCCTGCTAGGACCAATCGGTGATTGTGTCATTGGATAAGGAATAAACCGAATTTCATACCTGAATATTTGGCTTGATAACCTGCTAATAATTATTTAGAGACTTTGTAATGTTTTGGGGCATCCTATTAGTTAGTTGGTTCGGGTTAATTTCTCAATATGTAATTGTTCATGAACTTGCGTGCAAATTGAGATTTATTCACACACACACACAAAAAAAAAAAAAAAAGTTGTATGAATAACGTAATACATCGACTTTCTTGGAAAGTCATGGCTAATCTATATATATATAATTACCAGCTGATGCATTTAATAAAACATTTAATAAAACCTCAAAATTTTCCCGCCTAAAGCCGTTACAAACCAAAATTATTTTTTTTTTCTTTTTTTTTTTAAGTAAAATTTGTAACCGAAATTAATCAATGATTAATTACATCCATAAAGGTTTCAATCTGTAATCCTTACCGCAAATCATTCAATTCCAAAGAGGAAATTTTAAGGTATAAGCTTGAAAATTGTTTATTTGGAATTTTAATAATGTCACTCCAACTACAGTGTGAAATTTTTGAAAATTGAGATTGTGAAGTTTTTGATAATTGAGATTATACACTGCAAACTTGAAATATGGAATGAATTCCTAAATATTGAGTGATTGGCAAAATATTTTTAAAAATGTATTTAAAAAGTTGATATTTGTAAAATGAACACTTTTTTTTTTCGAAACGTAATAATTATATATAGCAAAATAATATAATAAAACTATTTGGATTTCCCGCGTTTTATGGTTACAAAATTCTATCATTAATGTCAATTTTTATTTTCTTTCCACTTTATTCATCTTCTTTTTGTAATGTTCCCAACCATATAATTTAAGCCTTTGTTTATATGTATATAAGTGCTAGCAATCTATTAAATAAAACCTTATAATTTTTACCTCATAAATTATACTCACGTGAAACCTAACTTTCCAAAGCTTATTCTGTTAATTAATACCAAAATCGTTACATTTTGTATAAATTGATTGTATCATATAATAGTTATTATTTGAATTAATAATTATATTTTACACTAAATGATATATTAAAGTTACATAAACATAAAACATTATATTGTAAATCTTTTTGTTCAAGTTATTTATTCTAAAATCAGTATTATATTTTTTTATCTAATTAAGTAAGATTTTTAAATAAATTAATTTATTTTAATGTTATATTAAAATCCCTTAAAATCGCATAAGCAACTGTTATAATAAATTTAATATTTTTCAGTGAATTAATTCATCTCTCCAAATTACAACTATTATATTATTCATCATATTATGCAATCAATATAGTGATTCATATGCAATCAAATAGGTACGTACTATTTATTATATTCAATGATCAAATTCTATAACATAATACCATTATATAACTTATAATTTTGTTATTATATGCATAATAAACTTATTATACTCTATGTTTAAAATTTAACCGCAATATCTAACTTATAATTTTAATATTATATGCCTAAAAATAACGTATAATACTTTATTTATCTGTGCAAATGCACAGGTGGAATACTAGTATGTGGTTCAATTGTCATCAGTCATAGATATGGATAAGTTTTTACTTTTTTAGGCTCTAGGGATTTTTGCTTTAATATTTTTCACTTCTGATGATTTATAACATTTCTAACTAGCCCAAAATGTTTCTCCTTTGAAACTCATTTTGCTTGCTTTCCTCATGTGCTAGAAAAGAAATGCTCTGACCAAACGATTCCATGTGTAAGCTTTTCTGGTACAGGCTAAATTGTCACCAGATTGGTAATCATATTACCTTGCGAAGCTCATAAGACATCAGCTATAAATTGGAACTGTCTCTTACCAGTAGAGTGGGTGGCCAAGCTGAATATTTGTAATTTCTGTACTATCATTTTCCCGCCCTCGAAATATTAAACCTGGGACCAGATATTGGTATTTTTGAATTATAAAATCCTGCAACCATTTGACCTATCAGCTGATAGGTTGAACTAATTTGCGTCTCAGAAATGACTTGGATCATTTTCTATTTAGAACTGAAAAATTAAGTTGCATGGTTTATTTTGGATTCAACAAGAAGGTAGAATACATGCTGCGTGTATTTTCAACTTGCAAAGTTGACAATTCTCCGAAGTTAGAATGTTTGTCCTAGATGCTACCTCTTATGAACCTCAAATTTGATGTGGCTGAAGTGCATCTCTTAGTTCTCATTTGTTGGGCGGTAGTGGAGCTCAAGCACCTTTCTGTTTACGCTCGCATGCATGTGTTATTTGCCCTGGACATCTAGGTCATGTAGTTATAATGGGAAATGGAGATGTTTCCAAAGAATATGGCATGTGCTGAGTGGGGCAGACACTACTGATAATTCGTTAATTGGTAGAGATAAGAAGCTAGTAATACTTTTATTTTTCTTTTACCCCTCATCCTCTCACTAAATGTGTTATACTGTGCTGGTGTCTCATAATTTGGAATTATTTCGTTGCTCTCCACCTATCAATGCTATTTTTCTGGAATAAAATACCCCAAATGCTATCCCATGATGCTGTTTGGCTTTCTCTTGTTTTTTCACATTGTAAAAGTTTAAAGAATGCATGTTGTCTAAGGTACACGTGTTGCTGCAAACAAATCTCTTGCAGGGAGCGTTACAGAGATCTTGTGAAGCAATGTCAAAGGATGCACTCAAGCATCGGAACTGGTTCTCTGGCCTATATTGTAGGATCAAAAGTCATGGACATGAGGATTAGTTCCAAAGAAGATAGGGGAAGGGATACTGAAGTTCAAAGTGCACGATTTACAGATGCCACTTCTGACAATATAGAAGCTAACTTCGTTATGAACCGCAAATCTTCCGATAAATCTTACACATGTCAAAAGGAGGGTTCTGATGATTCTGGTGACCTTGTATGTGTACGTGACAGTGCCATGGGAGGAGCTTATGATTCCTCTTGTCGCATACCATCCCCTGATCCTTGCAACTACACTTTCCCCACTGCTCATCAAACTCATGAGCCAAATTATATGGCTGGAAGTTATTTGGATTTTCCCGCTTTACCTTTTAGAGATTTGTTTGAAGAGAATAATGAAGATACAAAAGTAGATAGTTTACATGAGGACAAAAACTCATCAAAGCGCAAGTTGAGATATGATGATGAGCATATGCACAGTTTTGAAATTGACAATAATGCAGATCTTGTAGTGGAATCAGATAGTCTCCCAACCAATAGTGTGTCACAATATGATAACCCCAAAAGTGACATTATCAATTCTGACATGCGTGAATCCATTTCCCGGACAAGTAACTTGGAATATGGGGCAGAATTGTTCAATGGGCTTAGAATATCGGATGCACCAGAATTGCCAGCCCAATATGCGACAACATCCCAAGGAGGAGGAGCCAGTGAAGACAGAGTGTCTGAATGGCTTTGGACACTGCATCGTATAGGTATTACTCTCTTCTCTCTCTCTCTCTCTCTCTATATATATATATATATATATATATTATAAGTTAAAGTCCTCTTAACCAAAATGTGTTCCTTTTTCTCCTTGAACTATTTGATGGAGTAAATTAGATCTTATGTTTTTCTTCTTCAGTCGTTGATGTGGTCAGAACGGATAGTCACCTTGAATTTTATGAGGACACAAAAAATTTAGCACGGATGTCAGATATTCTTGCTGTCTATGCATGGGTTGATCCTGCAACAGGATATTGCCAAGGTTGTGTGTGTTTTTGTTATCAGAAATCATGATTATTGTAATGCCAATTTACGCAATCGGAGTTGGCACTGACTTTATATTCTTACTTGTCTGCAGGCATGAGTGATTTATTGTCCCCCTTCATTGTTCTTTTTGAGGATAATGCTGATGCTTTTTGGTGCTTTGAGATGCTTTTGAGGAGAATGGTACATGACAGAATTGCTGTTTTATGTCATCTTTTGTTCATTTCTGCTCTTCTTTAGTTTGTGATATCATAAATCATGATTCTTCAGCGAGAAAACTTCAAGATGGAAGGGCCAACTGGTGTCATGAAGCAGTTGCAAGCTCTCTGGCATATATTAGAACTTACAGACAGGGAGATGTTTTCTCACTTGTCCCACATAGGTGCCCAGAGCCTTCACTTTGCTTTCCGTATGCTTCTGGTACTCTTCCGACGGGAATTATCTTTCAATGAAGCTCTTTGCATGTGGGAGGTTTGTGCTTAAAATTTGTGTATCTCGTCGTTTTTGTTATCTTTGATTCATGTGTATGTCAATTGGTTAGGGTTATATTTTTCTGTTCACACAAAGTTACTGCTTAAGGACATATACCAACAGATTTAGGGGTTCAGGACCAACTCGATGGTCAGGGGCAATTTTAAGAAAGCAGAATTTTGATAAAGGAAATGAATACGGGGTTCCTTGGGAAATCTTTACCCCCTGCTTAAAGCTGATAGTGTATTTTTTATTTATTTATTTATTTATTTTCACATGTACCTGGTGAAAATCAAAATTAAAATTAGAATCATGCCTCTAACAACCAGATCAAGTGAAAAAGAGCCACTGGTGGTAATTATTGTGTCATAAATAACCAATTATCATAATAACAAACTAATAAGCAAACTAGTATGATAATGGTCGGATGCTGTCAGTATTGAAAAGATGGTGATACTGCATCAAAATGCTAGTGGCACAACAATTCCATTAGTTCTGTATTCAACTCCATCTTTTATAAAATCTGATGATTCACACGTTACATTTGGCTTCTCGGAAAAAGATTATCAGCCAACCTAACATCCTTCTTATTCTCAAATATATTTGACGGACAAATACGGCCAACAACTTTATTTAGATTGGATCATGACCTTGTGTTTTTTGGTTCTAAGGATATCGAATCTCTACTATTTTGCTTTAGTCATTTAACCTCAGATTTGCTTTTTTTTTTTTTATTATTATTTTTTTTTTTGCTGAGTGTTAACAAAGGAATTCATAAGTATACATTTGGTTGAATTTGAAGTCGGTTACCTATTATCTATTATCAACTAGCAAGAATGAAGTTTTTCCACACAGAAAATCCTTTGTTTGCTATTGAGTGGGTAAAAAGACAGATGATCACCCAGTGTCAACTTCGTTAGTATATAGAGTGGGTTTAGTTGGTTTTCTGGTAATGCATGGTTGTTTCTGCTGACAATGCCTGGAGACTGGATTTAATATTTTTCCATTAGGAATGAATAATTTGGTCTCAGAATCAAGAAATGCAAAGAAATATTGTTTTTGTCATCGTGTTAATGCATGTCTGATGAATAATTTTTGAAGTTTTATGGATATTTTCTCAAATCATGCGTTTACGTTGCTGGTTATTTATGAAGAAAATGGTATCTGTAGACATATTTTGCTCAGTTTGTGATTTTTGCGTGCAGATGATTTGGGCTGCTGATTTTAATGTCACATTGACTTGTCTTCTGGATGAAAATTGCCCTGAAGTATTGGCTATACAGTTATCTAAGGAAGCAGAAACTGAATCTGGCGAAGAAAGCACTGATTGTGGCGGTAATCCTTCAAAACATGGAACTGTGGAGCGTTCCATTTCTGACAACGGAATTGAATCACTAGCAGCCAGACCATTTTGTGGCTTGACAAAAACTTTCTGGTCAAGGAGTGACCATTTTCAGATACGTACCCTTGTATCATCAACAAAAAATGGTGACGATGAATTGCCTGTTTTCTGTGTAGCAGCTGTTCTTATTATAAACCGTCAGAAAATCATCAGAGAAACTCGTTCAATTGACGACCTGATAAAGGCATGTTTTACAATGTGTTTTTATCTTTCTGGAAGTGCCGCAAGCCATTTTGTGATTTTATTGTTGTGAACTTTTTCATCTTTCTTAATTTACTACAGAAGGATTTCTGTGTTCTTGCAAAAGTCATATTGGAAAGTAGTTTTGGCTTTCTTGATCTGTTCTGTTTATTTGAGCCATAGATTTTTTATGGAAGATCACAGAATCAACTAGGTTTTATCTTTTTTTTTTCTTCTTTTTTTGGGATTTACACTACTGAACTATAAGTTTTATATTTTACGTCCTAATACTAGAAACAATTGATCTTTCAATTGAGATTGTTGACCATTTTTTTCCTCTAATGGTTATCTATGCTTCCTTTTACACTGCAAATTTAGTGGTCAGCCACATTCTGAGTCTCTGACACAGCAGCATACATGAAAGCCATTATTTATTATTCCTTGTGAGTTCCATATTGTAGCTGCGCTGCTCGACTTTTAATCTAGTCTGTGTTGAGAAGTTATTGCCATGTATCCATGATGTTGCTGTTCGGAATTTTCATTAGGCTTGTTAGTACATTTATGAGTTTTCTTTTCAGTGTTAGCTGAGGATTACATGATCAAGAGTTACCCTGACATATTTCTCAATTCGTTAGTTTGGTTTTCGCTCCTGTGAAACATTTTTTTCGATTCGTTTGTTAGGTCTCTGGAGTATACTTGCTTTCTGTTCCCCAATTTAATTGTCCTATGAAAAATAATCTGATTCCTGCTGCCAGTATAAATGTATAATAATGCGCATCCGTTTGCTTCTGTGGAATTTCGTTAGATGCTGTCTGATAGGGTTTTATATTGTTGCTGTTTGAACATCTGTAAAGATAAGTTTGTCTCTCATCTCATCTGTAATTAAATTTTGCAGATATTTAATGATAATATATTAAAGATCAGAGTGAAGAGATGTGTACGCACTGCCATCAAACTGCGAAAGAAGTATTTTTACAAGGTTGGTTCAGTTAAATCACCCATGTTCTTTCTATCGCTGTGTCATCTTTTGCATTATCACATAAGATATAGCGGTCTCCTGAGAATTAGAGTTGGTAGTTTGAGGTAATTGTAGGATCACAATAACGAAATGACATAGTGATTTGAGCAAGTTATACATTATTTATGTACATTATTTTTTTTCTGCACTTGCACTCCGTGCATATATTCTGTGATTCCTTTTTATATATGTGAGTTAATTATAATCGTAGATAAACAGATGATCCGATATTGGAGCGACTGCTTCGATTGACTGTTGTTCGTTATAATAACTGATCTATAATGATTCTTGTTATGCAACAATAAGGCAGAAAAATAAGTGTTTTAGGGTGTGTTACTGCTCATTTTCACCGACTTATTTCCACTTTTTCCTCTACAACCAGTTCATTCGATTTTAAAATAAGACCATCCCAATCACTAGTAATTATTACTCATTTCTCCTTAAGTTTCAATGTTCTGCTACGCACATAACTTCAAACCCCTATTATATACAACTAGACTAGTATTATTTTATATGAAATAAACTTCGATCATTAGCCATTGCAATTCAAATCCTCACGCAGAGAATAACATGAGGTTTTATTCTCCATTATTTGGAGAATTAGTTATTCATTTTTCAAGAACTAATACATCACTATTCTGAACACAAACAACATTTTCAAAACTAAATATTCGTCCAACCATGCCCCCTTTTTTTCAAAACTAAATAAATTTATGGTTGTCTTTCAATATTGGAGCTAGTTATTTAATATTTTTACCTGTATTTCCTTTGAGTTAATATCATGTATTTTATCTAAAAATTGAAGCATCAATGTGATTTTTAAATTTTGGTATTTTATTAGTTATGATGCATAATTTCATGTTAATATAGTTAACCAGCCAAGATGAGATAAAAACGACTTTATATTTGAATTTTGAAGCGCATTACCTTGACTTTGTATCCCACTTGTCATCTTTAGTGTTAATACTTATGTCCTGCTTGCAACAGCTGATAAAGAGTAGAAGTCCAGCGTCTGAGAATGGAGCTAACGGCAATTAGTTGCTCATTCAAAATGAAAGGTCGTGCGCCTCTTTTGCTGCCTTGTTGGATTTGAAGGTAATGATATATATCGATTCATTTCAAATGAACTAATGAAGTATTTTCTTCAATTGCTAGCAGCTAGTTATGTGCAACGCTTAGTGCTTATAAATTATAACTATGTTATTCTTCCTGCTCCAAAATTGTTATATTTACTCGACCTCAAGCCATAAAACCATGAAAAGGTGCGGGAGGAAAAGGAAACAACGGAGGGATCCGAATCGGACCTAAATGGGAATGACATGAAAAGTCTTTTTCAAAACCTAGCATTGAACCCGAAACATTTTTCATTTTGAGTTTTCAGAATTGTTCAACGCGAAAATGAAATCCTAAGAACTAAACTGTTCGGCTACTTGGATATATTAAAATACAGTTACACTGGAAAAATAAATGGCATTTTAGGTAGTTGTGCATATTCATTTTCTTTTCTTTTTAATTTTTCTTTTTTATCATTATTATCGTATTGTGGTTCGATTGCTAAATTGAACTTCGATCTAAAGTGTGCTAACTTATAATGCACTGCTGTTGTAGCAAAAGCCTTGTCCCTGCTTTCTCTGCCATCTCTTTCGCTCCGGCACTCGACAGGGAATATGGTTTTATGCGGTGATTGGCTTCAGATTTTCGGCCTTTTCGTTTTTTGGCTGCAGAGCTCTGAAGTGGAAATATGTGGTTGATTGGTCTTGTTCAGAATGGCCATACAGGTCGGGATATATTTATATATATAGTTTTCAGTGATAGGCATATATATACATTTATATACACTCAGAAGAGGATTTTCTGTATCTGTCAGATTTCAAAACTATATTATATCAATCAGTGACGAGAGGAAGTATTATACAAGATGATTAACCAATGGGAGATGTTTTGTAGTACTTTCTTTATTTTTATATTTTTTTCTACCACAAAATCATTAATAATGATAATAGTAAAACTAGCTTAATTCATATTTTTTTGGGTATTTGTATGTGTATATTTACCATGGTTTTTAAAACCGGACCTGACCGGACCGGCCGGTTCAACCAGTTGGACTGGGAACCGGCCTTCATTCCGGTCCGGTTTGAAGCATAAAACCGGCAGGACCAAGAACCGTTCGAACCTTCCAGAACGGTTCGGACCGGCCAAAAACCGGTTTAACTGGTGAACCGGAACTGGTTTGAACGGTTCAACGGTTCTAGCTTTAGAACTTATGAGTAGTATGTGAACTCATTTAAAGAGCACACATTGCTTACTTGTGTTTCCAATGTGAGATATGTTACAAATGAAGGCTATTGTTGAATTATTGGGCCAACATTGGGCCTTACAAAAACATTGTACTCATTAAAAGAAAAATATAGTATATTTTGTATTGGACTATAATTATTCTCAATTTATCTAAAAAGAAAGGAACAATCTATTGTTTTTTGTTATGCACATAATTTTTTTTTTTATTTTTTAATCAATATTAAAAAAAACTTAAAATATATCTAAAAATCAAAAAAGAGTTGTCTCTTTTTTCTCTATTTTGTAACTTAATTATAGATTACTATAAATTTAAAATAAAAGAAGGTATCAACATTATTCAAGTTGTATCTGTTATTGAACTCTTATTTAGATAAATGTCATATACTATAAAATAAATTACAAATATATATAATTATATATTATCAATATACGATAAATAAAAAAAGTTGTATATTTATTAACTTGGTTTGACCGGTTCGACCACTAGTCCGACAAGTGAACCATTGAACCGGTAGCATCATCGGTTCGATGAGCGGTTCGATTTTGAAAACCATGGTATTTACTTAACTGTAAACCCTTTGAAGAAGGATATGTAAATGGGGAGCAAAGTATGCATGTCTTATATTCAAAATATGAGCATAATAATTCGTATTTCCAAATTGGTGAATACTTATTTGAAAAATAAACTATTAGCTGTATATAAAATGATACTCGTGTGTATTATACATAACTTGTTTAATGGTAATTTTAATTCATAACGTACATAATGATAACGAACAACTGAAAATTAATATTACTCGTGACATGATTGACATGTGAGAATGATATGCGAATGGAATGATATGATAACCACCTAGTAATGGTGGTGTACTATATCCCCTCTGACCATCTGGTAGAGGTGTCTGCAGTCTCGAACTGCCTGTCTGGCCAGTCTGTACTCTCCGAGCCTCTTGGATAATGAATTCTCGATCCCGACGAGCGGACGCAGTTATACCCCGTTGCTTCGGATGTCAGTGTCCATATTCGTCAATATACTCATCCATCTCGTCGTCGTTCCTATCAGATCGTTCAGGCCTAGCAATACCCTAAATCATCAATGAAAAATAAAAATTAGTAAATATATTTTTTTTTAATTTTGTAAATATTTTTTTAATTTAATTTTTAAAGTCAAATTAAATTGATTAATTTACTTATAATAACGTCTTAAGTTAATACTAATAACTTATTAATCAATTTCAAAATTAATAAATATTGTAATAACTATTATAATAGTAATTATAATTTATAATATTCACTAATTTTTTTTATAATTAATATTTCATTCTTATTTACTTTTCTTTATTAATATAATATTTTTTCTTTTAGATTATTATTATTATAATTATTTAGTAATAATAATTTATTTGTAATACTTTTTCTAATATAGTATTCATTAATATAATATAATTATATTAATTTTTTTAACATAATTATAATACTTCTTTATTACTACATTAATTATATTAATTATATTTTATAATTTTTTATTATAAATTATATTAATTTTAATTTAACATAATTATATTTTTTTAATATATTTTTTTTATTTTAATTTTTTATTAATATATTATTATTAAAAAAATATATATTATTATGTCCGGCCCGCATATTTGGACAGATGGGGTGCGACCGGCCGGGTCGGGCCGATCGAGAACCGAGCGACTGGTCGCTGTGACCGTACGACCCATGTCGCGTCCGGATGCGCCAACCGAATGCGGCTTCAGTTTTTTTTTTTT
>CACSLK010027838.1:5532259-5552255 GCA_902706635.1 Striga hermonthica | reverse complement strand
AAAAAAAAAAAAAGAAAGAAAAACAATTCAAAAGTTCAAATACGACTAAAACAGGATTTAGTGTCGGCCAACGGTCGAGCGGCTCTCGGCACTTGAAATCTACCCACATTCCCCCTTTTTCTTTTTTCAAATTCGCCGGAGAAAGATCTGTCATCCTCGCTAGGGATTAAGCGCCTCTCGGCCGGCAATTAACTGCAGTTGGAACTTCGCTCTTGTGATTCCTTAAATCTGGTAATTTCCCTCTTTCGATATTTAAGAATTTTATACTCCAAGATGATTGTCCTGTATCGAAATCCGTCATCCGCATTTGAAATTATGAAGATGGAAAGTTGATAAACTGTGTTTTAGCGTATATTCTGGTACAAGCTTATCGATAACAATGCCAATTTCGTTTGTGTGTGTGTGCGTGTGTGTGTGTGTGTGTGTGTGTGTGTGTGTGTGTTGTGTCGGTAGTTTTGCGGAGAAACTATTTCGAATGTGTTCGTATGATGGTTTTACTTTCACGATTTCGAATTTCCTCAGCACATTTGATCTTTTGAACCCTAATTTTTCTCCTCGAATATTTGTATTTTTCATTACCTTAATCATTGACTTTTACTGATGCATGTTGAATTTTGTTGCTTTCCTCATCCACAGGTTTAGAAACTATGGGCGTCGAGAATTATCAAGTCATAGAGCTTGTGGGCGAGGGGTCGTTTGGGAAAGTGTACAAAGGACGGCGCAAGTTCTCTACCCAGGTGCGCTTGCTCAGTTCACTTACCATTTTTCCTTCTATTTTTTTGGGATGTGTCTTGTTCTAAGTAGTTTTAATTCTTGAGAAATACAGACAGTCGCCATGAAGTTTATTCCAAAGCATGGGAAAAGCGAGAAGGATATTCTCAACTTAAGACAGGAAATAGAGGTATATGGTTGAATTATTTATATTAATCCTGGGCTCCACTAGCTGTAATGTGATAGCGATTTCAATGTATTTCATTTTCTTTGCTTCAAATTTATGATTATTGATTGTTGGTTGTAAATATGTTGATGCTAAATGTTATAGCTGGGTTTGTAACAGTTTGGACGGTAATTTTTAGTTCAAAACTACTGCTGATTCTAAGATAAAAGAATTATGGACTTAGGTGCATTTTATAAATAATGCCTATTCCTGGTGTGAGTTTCATTTGAAACTCAACTTAGCTTGCTGCATCCATAAAATTGGTGATTATGCGATGAGGTATTCAAGACTTTCTTCTGGCCGGTTTTTGCATAAGCTGGCTATATGTCGTTGTACATTGATTTTGAGATAGTGGTGTATGATACAAAAGATGTTTACATATTTTACTAAGCATGAGAAATATCTTTCTTTGAAGTATTGTGATCAGGCTTTTATCTTCATGGTAGGAATACTTGAAACAATTATTTGTTGAAGTTCAGTTATTAGATGTAGAAAACTGAATATAATTTGGTCACTCTTTTAGGCTCACATGGTTGATGGTTTTTTAGGTTTACTTGCATAATGCATGAATTTTGATGCAGCCAAGTATCAGTTTATCTATCGCTTCACACATTTGTTGGCATGAACTAAGAAATCTGTATGAAGTATCGTGATTTTATTAGTTTCTTAGACCCTGATGTTTAGAGATATTATGTTTGGCTATATATTATTGTGAGCTGCTCTTATTTTATATTTTATTTGTTCAAAAGATTCATCATTTGTTCCAGCAATCAAGCAAGACTTATCAACAGATCTTTTCTATTTTATGCACAACCATTCTTATCTAAGTAGATAATGTATATACTACCCTCTTTTTCGCTGTTCTTGCATTGTCCTTTTTTCCTTCTCCTTTCCTGTTATGCACTCTTCATGATTACACTTACAAATAGATTGTTGGGTGCTGCTGGGTTACTGCAGATTCTAAGAAAATTGAAGCATGAAAACATTATAGCTATGCTGGACTCATTCGAGAGCCCACAGGAGTTCTGTGTTGTTACAGAATTTGCACAAGTAATAATCAGTTATTTCTTTGACTATGAAATATGTATTCATTCTTCTAAAAGCACAATGTGACCTGAGATATTTGATGTACATATACTTTACCCACTTGTGGAGCAAACCATGAACATTCTATGAGATTATCATTGCAGGGTGAGCTTTTTGAAATTCTTGAGGATGACAAGTGTCTTCCTGAGGAACAAGTTCAAGCAATTGCAAAACAACTGGTAATTCATTTTCTACATCTTTTTCTCATTGTCTAGGAAGTTATGTTCAGTCAGCTGAAAATCTAATACTTCAACCATATTTCATATAAGTTATAGGTAGAGTTCTAAACCTAATGTTCAATAGTGGTTTTAATTTGTTGGTGATACTTCTGCAGGTGAAAGCATTGCATTATCTCCACTCAAACCGTATAATTCATCGCGACATGAAACCACAAAATATCCTTATTGGTGCTGGATCTGTTGTTAAGGTTGTAAGCTTACTAGCTGTTATGTTTTCCATTTTTCACAACTGTTTATACTTAGCATGTCAGATTCAAAGTAGATCTTTGAGAATAATATTGAGAAAGTACAATATAGTTTCTGCTATTCACTCATTAGCAGCCCTCCCAAGTCAATTTGTGTTCTATTACTTGCAATTGAGGAAAAAACGAACAGACATCCATGTTTCATGCATTGATCTCTCTTTTGTTTGTTAAACAGCTCTGTGATTTTGGTTTTGCTCGAGCAATGTCTGCAAACACAGTTGTCTTACGGTCAATAAAAGGTAGCACTGTTCTTTGTAGACACTACTCCTGTTGCTTTGCTGTTACCAGCAGTCACAAATGGCTGCTTCTTAGACTGTCTCTGACTTTTGGTTTACAATTTTCTATCAGGAACTCCCTTATACATGGCCCCAGAATTAGTAAGAGAACAGCCATACAACCACACAGCTGATCTCTGGTCTCTTGGTGTTATTTTGTATGGAATCCATCCTTTTCTTTGTTTTTCGTCAAAAAGCTGTCTAATTTCTAGTTCCTGTGTTTTTATTCCTTGGAAAAAAAGGAGTATAGGCTTCGTCGCTTGAGAATACCAGCCCTAGAAAGTGATTTAGTTACGTGATATTGATGTCCATGGTTCTAAGCTGAGATCTCATCATCTTCAAAATCAGTTAGTAACATTTACCATGCAACAAAGTGCACTGGCCATAACTGGCTTTATTATCCACTTAATGCATCCACATGTATTATTTGGGTAAAATACTAGTACCAACAATATGGATGGAGTGCAATGAAGATGACCAGCTCTCACAATTGCACATTCTTCTGCACTTAAGTGCCACTATGGCAAGTGAATAGTGCTTATTCTTAGGTTCATGAAATTGTGTGATGACATTGATTGCGTTTTTCTTCTTGAATGTGCTCTTCTGGTGTAATATGAGCTTTTTCAGGCTAACATGCAATTCATCTAGATTAACTGAAAAAGGATTGATCAGCCGTGGTCTACTGCTGTCTACTATTTCTATCATATGATTTATTTCTCCCTTTTCCTGTTAATACTGAAAATTTTGGATGACTAATACAGGTATGAACTCTTTGTTGGTCAGCCTCCGTTTTATACAAATTCGGTGTATGCACTTATCAGACATATCATTAAGGTACCATGTTGTTTTACCTCCCAAGCGTTCATATGACAGAGAATGGGCTTACAACTGGTTTCATGCTATCATTTCAGGATCCAGTTAAATATCCAAACAATATGAGCTCGAATTTTAAAAGTTTCTTACACGGTTTGCTGAATAAGGTAGTGTTTATAAAAGTTGGTATCAGTGCCATAAGTCTACCTTGTTCTTCATCAATCTGATATGTACTTGCTGTCTTGTGAATAGGTTCCTCAAAATAGACTGACGTGGCCTGCTCTTCTTGAACATCCTTTTGTTAAAGAAACTCCGGCCGAAATTGAAGTGAGTGCTGACATTTGGTAGCATGAAGTTCGGCTTTAAAGTTTTGGTCTTGGACCTGCTTTAATATTATCCAGGCAATCATTAATTTGATTAACAATAAATAGCAGGAACCTCCTGCTATGGCAAAAGCATCTCCAAGGGACTTTGATGCTTCTTTAAGGCAAGAAAGAAATGTTCAAAACCCTAGTGGATGTATTATTTCAAGCCCAGATAGTAAGTCTTCACTTGCTCTTTAAAATCTACAAGGGATTTTGCATGTACATGGCGTCATTCCTCAATTAGTCTGAAAAAACATTTCGTAGATCTAACTGTAAGGGCATGTGTGTTGTAGATAGAAGTTCTACTGGTGCTAGTGAAAATAGGACAACCCCCTCCTCTCCAGTTGATATGCATCCTAATGGGGCTAACTCTGCAGTTGAGAATGCTTCGCCAAGGGAGGAGTTTCCAGGTTTTCCAAGTCAGGGCGGTGTTATGCAGTCCGGTAAAACAAAAATTCTTTTTTTATGGTTATTTTCATTTTCTTTAAAGTTCAGGTTAGCTGATCGAAGTATTAATATAATTTGCTGAATTCAAGTGGTACATGTACCCAAACAAAGGGAAAGTATTCAGGAAATTAAGCTACCTGTGGAAAGTTAGCTAAAAAAAAAACTTGTACAAATCGGTGCAAAAAGTATTTTAAAAAATCTGCTATCAGTGATTTAGGAATCTTAATCTCTTGCTTGATCTCCTACATATGATAAAGACATGTTGTGGTGATAGCATTTCACATTTTTATTTGTGCTCAAACTTTTTCCCAGCTTCGATAGAGGGAACTTCTTAAATTTCATTTGTAACTTATGGTGTACACTCCTGAACAACAGTCTACCTTTCTGAAAACATGAGTCTATTTTAAGTTTATGAGCTTCTGAACTTTTTATCCTCTATATAATTGTAAGAAATATAAAGAAATATAATCTGATGTTTCCTTGTTGTTTCCTTGCAATTTCATTACACTTTCCTTGCAGCTGCAAAGCACTTTCATAGCAGCCATTTTAGGATGATTTTTAGGACTTTTCAACTTAAGTAATTTCTAGGAAAGTCACTAGATAGTTGTTTTTAGTTCTTATAAATAGGGGTGCAGTTTTTGTTTTGTAAACACACAAAAAAACTTAATACTCAATACATTGAGTTGTTCACAATCTTCTTCTTTCATTCTAAAAGTGTTCATTTGTGCCAAAAGCATTTTTGCATACCTGAGCAGTGAACAAGCAGGGACTAACAAGTGGCATCAGAGCCATGGCAAGCCAAGATGTTGCATCGATGGTGCAAGGGAGTGGAGCAGATGCTTCACCGCGCCAGGAGGTCATCATCCACAGGACCGTGCGAGACGTTGGCGGGGCCAACTGGCCGGTCCTCACACGCACAAACTACGGCGAGTGGGCGGTGCTGATGAAGGTCAAGTTGCGTGCGCGCAAGCTTTGGCGGGCCATCGAGGAAGGCACCGAGGATGAAGAAGAGGACTGCGCAGCGATGGAAGCGATTCTGTCCGCTGTGCCTCACGAGTACGTGGAGTCGCTGGGCGCAAAGGACTCCGCAAAGGCTGCTTGGGCGCCCTCAAGGCCATGCGCATCGGGTCTGATCGCGCAAAGAAGGCGAAGGCGCATCAGCTGCGGCGGGAGTACGAAGCGCTGGCATTCCACGACGGCGAGGCAGTGGAGTATTTCTCGCTCCGTTTGCAGTCGCTCGTTAGTCAGCTGGCGGCGCACGACGTCACCATCACCGACGAGGAGGCGGTCGCGAAATACTTGCGCGTCGTGCCACCTAAGTATGCCAGATCGCGCTCTCAATCGAGACGTTGATCGACATGTCCACCCTCACGATTGAGGATGTGACTGGGCGCTTGCGGGCAGTGGATGACCGCGTGGAGCGGCGACGATAACTACCAGCGGCAAGTTACTACTGACCGAGGAAGAATGGGCAGCTCGTATGCGCGAGCGGCGACCCGGGGAAGGCTCCTCTAACCGTGGCGGCTACGGCAAGCACCGTGGCAAGGCCCCGCAGAAGAAGAAGGATGGCAACAACGCACGTCCGATCGATAAGGACACTTGTCGACGCTGCGGGAAGACAGGGCACTGGGCCCGGGATTGCAAGAATCCTAAGAAGGAGAAGAGGGAGGCGCACCTCGCGCAGGTGGACGACGAGGAGCCAGCTCTTCTCATGGCAACGACCTGCAAGTTGCACGACGTCGAGCCAGAGTTGGAGGAAGTCAAGGCGGCGGCTACAGAGCAAGGGAAGGCACTGCAGGCCGTTCACCTCGACGAGTCAAGTGCCCAAGTCCACCTTGGACGAATGGGCAGTGGCATGGAGCAGAGGTGGTACCTGAACTCCGGCGCCAGCAACCACATGACCGGCTCCAAGGAGGCCTTCTCCGAGCTTGATGACGGCGTGACGGGGACGGTGAAGTTCGGCGACGGCTCGAAGGTGGAAATTCGAGGTCGCGGCAATGTCATCTTCCGGTGCCAAAACGGCGAGTACCGCGCATTGACGGAATCCCGCAGTTGCGTTCAAGCATCATCAGCATCGGGCAATTGGACGAGCACGGCTGCGAGGTGCTTGTCAAAGGCGGCGTGCTAAAGCTCCAGGACCGGGAACAGCGACTGCTGGCTAAGGTCCAACGTTCTCGGAACTGCCTCTACCTCCTCGACTTGAAAGTGGAGCAACCTGTGTGCTTGGCGGTACGGCACACTGAGGAGCCATGGCTATGGCATGCTCGATTCGGCCATTTGAGCTTCGACGCACTCGGTCGGCTGAGGAAGATGGTGCGCGGGCTCCCGCACATAGAGCACGTAGGCGAGCTGTGCGATAGCTGCCTGGCAGGGAAGCAGAGGCGGCTGCCTTTTCCAAAGGCGGCCAAGTATCGTGCGGCGGACGTCCTCGAGCTCGTCCACGGCGACCTCTGCGGGCCGATCACGCCGGCTACGCATGGCGGACGACGCTACTTCCTGCTGCTCGTGGACGACTGTAGCCGTTTCATGTGGCTGCAGCTCCTGATGAGTAAGGATCAGGCTGCGGAGGCAATCAAGCGATTCCAGGCGCGGGCTGAGGCAGAGTCTGGAAAGCGGCTGCGCGTGCTGAGGACGGATCGCGGTGGCGAGTTCACATCGGTGGAGTTCGCCGCGTATTGTGCAAACCATGGGGTAGTGCGCCATCACACTGCGCCGTACTCACCGCAACAGAACGGCGTAGTGGAGCGGCGGAATCAGACCGTGGTGGGCATGGCCCGAAGTATGATGAAGGCAAAGGGCATGCCAGCGGAGTTCTGGGGAGAGGCCGTGAGCACGACGGTGTTCATCCTCAACCGTGCGCCCACGAAGGCCCTGAAGGGCATGACACCATTCGAAGCTTGGCATGGCAGGCAGCCCGACGTCTCGTTTCTGAGGACCTTCGGGTGTATTGGCCATGTGAAGAAGACGAAGCCCTTCCTGTCCAAGCTTGAGGATAGGAGCATACCGATGGTGCTCCTAGGCTACGAGGAGGGGAGCAAGGCCTATCGGCTCTACGATCCACGTGGAGGCAAGGTGGTGGTCTCGCGGGATGTGGTGTTCGATGAAATGGCGGCCTGGGATTGGGAGAATCCTGGCACGGGGGAAGCCCGTGGCATCGGCGGTACGTTTGTCATCGAGCATTTGGTGATCCACGGAGGAGGAGATGCATGATCAGAGGAGCCAGCTGCGGACGCGCCAAGTCCAGCAACTGTGGTTGCAGTTGAGCCGCAAAGTCCGGCCATGGGCACGGGCGAAGAGTCTCCACCAGCAGCTGCGCACACACCCCCACCACAGTCCCCTGCTGCGGCAGGACAGGGGACACCTCCAGCGACGACAGTTGAGTTCACCTCTCCTCCAAGCAACATCGACGAGTATGTGGATGCCTTCCACGATGGTGAGGAAGTGAGGTTTCGCAGGATGGACAACCTCGTTGGCAACTCGGTTGTACCAGGTTTGGCGAGCCGATTACTCGACGATCAGGAGCTACTCCTCGTCAGCGCACAGGAGCCATCGACTTTTGCGCTGGCCGAGCGCGATGTCAGTTGGAGACGAGCTATGCTAGAGGAGATGAAGGCGATCGAGGAAAATGAGACGTGGGAGCTCGTCGATCCACCTCCAGGCTGTCATCCAATCGGGCTCAAATGGATCTACAAGGTCAAGCGGGACGAGAGTGGCGCTATAGTCAAGCATAAGGTGCGCCTCGTTGCTCGGGGGTTCGTCCAGCGTGAGGGTATCGACTTTGAGGAAGTTTTTGCACCAGTAGCGCGCATGGAGTCAGTTCGCCTACTGCTGGCCATGGCAGCAGCGAAGGTCTGGCGCATTCATCACCTGGACGTGAAATCGGCCTTCCTCAACGGTGAGCTAGCGGAGACTGTCTTCGTCAAGCAAGTGTCGGGCTTCGCCGTCAAGGGAGAGGAGCACAAGGTGTTGCGTCTGCGGAAGGCACTCTATGGGCTGCGTCAAGCCCCACGAGCGTGGAACGCCAAACTCGATGCCACCCTGGGTACGCTTGGGTTCACGCGCTGCGCGACAGAATACGCGCTCTACACGCGACGACGGGGGAAGGAAGAGCTCATCATCGGCGTGTATGTGGATGACTTGATCATCACTGGGGCAAGAGAAGAGGACATCAACTGCTTCAAGCGCGAGATGGCAGCTCGTTTCCGCATGAGCGATCTCGGGCAGCTCTCCTACTACCTCGGCATCGAGGTGAAGCAGGGGAGAGACTCCATCACTCTCTGCCAGCGTGCATATGCGGGGAAGCTGTTGGAGCGGAGCGGCATGGCTGACTGCAAGTCATGCATGACTCCGATGGAGGAGAGGCTGAAGCTGACGAAAGCCAGCACCGCGGGGAAGGTAGATGCAACACTCTACCGGAGTATCGTCGGCGGGTTGCGCTACCTAGTCCACACGAGGCCAGATATCGCATTCGCCGTGGGCTATGTCAGTCGCTTCATGGAGGATCCTCGAGAGGATCATTGGGCTGCAGTAAAACGGCTGTTGCGCTATGTCAAGGGGACGGTGGATCAGGGCATCATTTTCCCCAAGACCGGCGACGGAAGTGAGCTGCGGCTCACGGTTTTTAGCAATGCAGACATGGCAGGCGACATAGATGGGCGGAAGAGCACCTCCGGTGTGCTCGTCTTCCTTGGATCGGCCCCAATCTCATGGCAGTCGCTGAAACAGAAGATTGTGGCGTTGTCTACGTGCGAGGCGGAGTACGTGGCGGCAGCCACAGCGGCGTGCCAGGCGGTCTGGCTGCGTCGGTTGCTGGGAGAGCTGACCGGCGAGGAAGCTAGTCCACCAGCTCTGATGGTGGACAACCAGCCCGCCATTGCCCTTGCAAAAAATCCAGTCCTCCATGACCGGAGCAAGCACATCGATACCCGTTTTCACTTCATCCGTGATTGTATCAATGAAGGACATATTGTTTTGGAGTTTGTCGAATCCGGACGGCAACTCGCAGACATCCTTACCAAGCCACTCGGCCGTCTTCGGTTCATGGAGCTAAGGACCAAGATTGGAATGGTGGGAAACAAGCAAGAACAGCAGGATTAAGGGAAGAATTGTAAGAAATATAATCTGATGTTTCCTTGTTGTTTCCTTGCAATTTCATTACACTTTCCTTGCAGCTGCAAAGCACTTTCATAGCAGCCATTTTAGGATGATTTTTAGGACTTTTCAACTTAAGTAATTTCTAGGAAAGTCACTAGATAGTTGTTTTTAGTTCTTATAAATAGGGGTGCAGTTTTTGTTTTGTAAACACACAGAAAAACTTAATATTCAATACATTGAGTTGTTCACAATCTTCTTCTTTCATTCTAAAAGTGTTCATTTGTGCCAAAAGCATTTTTGCTTACCTGAGCAGTGAACAAGCAGGGACTAACAATAATCATATTCTTCAAAAGGTTACTCACTTGAAAAAAAATATGTTTTTAGCAGTTTCTAGTAGTTCCTGTTAGGTTCCTCTTAAGCTTTTGTTTAGTTATTTGTGTCTGCAAACTAAATAAAAGATCCAGCTACCTGATCTTAGTAAATTATTAATTTGTCTGATTGCTTAAGATAAATCTGTTTGCGTCGCGCTAGCTTTTGTTTCTGTCTTTGTTGCATCTTCAGCCTGAAATTCTAGTAGTCTCACTTGTCAAGGAATATAACGAATTTCTGATCAGAGACTCTACCTTCATTTTACATGGTTCTCCAGCTCGTGCAGGTGTTTTTCTTCTGAATTGAAGGTCATGGTAAATGTTATGCAACATAAAGCTGGTGAAATTAAATATGCATCATGGATGTTGTTAGGTTTCCACTAGATCTGGTTGTATTGGAAATATGTTGTTTTCTTAGCAGAAATACAAGTGCTGAACATGGTTTTTATATTCTGCCAGGTTGCCAAGTGCTGAACAGGTTGGAGAATAATTCGCGTATGGTGAAGGGTGCGAAAATAATTGGGGAAGACAATGAAGCTTTGGCTGCTATTTTGCTACCACTGAAAAGGTTATCTGATGGATCTAAGAACTCCAGCAGGTAAATTAATTTCTGACTTTAGTTGTCCCTTTTATTTGTGATATTAAATTAATTAGTTCGCTGTGAACATCTAATAATTAGTATCTTTATTATACTTCAAAAGTTCTTAAGCAGAAATTTTCAAATAATGGGCAAGCTTTTCTGAAACCATAACTACCTTTTATTTGTAGGGATCAGGATGTTGTTACTTTGAACCAGTCGCTGAGAATTCTTTCAAACTTGATTGGTGCTGGTGCTATCACTTCAAGGGGAGTACTGGATGAGATAATTACTGGACTTCTTAGCTTTGCTTCTGCTATAGTTAGAATGGAAGTATCAGATGGAAATGACTTGATGGCAAAGGTAGATGAACATAGTCATTTATCATGAATATCCACCAATATGCCTAGAATTTCACGTCTGTTTTTACTTTCAGAGATGATATTTAGTTGAATAATGCACCTTATGAGCAAAGTACGTCCCCTAGTCCTCGTAGTGGAAGGATAACAGAAACTATTAAATTTTGAAGGAAATTTTAATTACCTCTCCTTTTCACCTCTCATTGCTTTGTTGGGGAAGTTCAATTGTTGTTCAAGCATGTGGTGGTCCTTGTGCATGGTCCTAAACATTTATGTATTCCTCTACAGGCCTTCTCAACTCTGAAAAGATTGTTTGATAACTATGGAGGTAGTTTTGGTGATCCGTATTTCAGGCATTGGGCTTCCATGGTTGCATTGTATTCACAGGTCAGTTTGAGACTATAGCATTCTGCAAGCAGGATTCACTCATATTGACTTGCTTTAAATTTCTCATAGTTGGAAAACCTCAGGTAGCAGGCTGTGGTGATGGGCTGTTGGGAAGAGTACTTTATGAGTATACTTCATGTGTTGCAGTCATTTTATCTCAAGTAGCACAGTCTCTTAGAGCATCGGCAGTCGCTTCAAACCCTGAGGCAGCTTCCACCCCATTTGTTGTTAATAAAATTGCTCAACAAATCTTGGACCACGCTAAGTCTTCAGGTGTAATAGAGTATTTGTGCTTGAGCTTGGAAACTTCAGGCTCGAGTCTCATATCAGGCTCCACAAGTTTGTTGCGAACTGCTTGTGAATCATGCAGAGCAATTTGGTCATTAGTTGATGCATTTGAACTTCTCTCTGTGAAAGGAAGTGCATTATTTCCACTTAACACTTTGAGGAGAAATTCTCCACTTAAACATGACATCAGGGACAATGATGAGCAACAATTACACAAAACAGATTCAAGAGAAATGGTTGAGGTGATCACAAATGCATTTCTCAAATCGAAATCCATTCAGGTTGCCATCTTTTTTTGTCTGCACCAACGCCATGAGATCAGTCTCTCTTCTGGACTGCAGGTTCTGATTTCTTATTAACATCTTTTTCTATTATGTACCATTTCTTGAATGCTGGAGTTTTGTCAAGTTACGTCCTACTTTGTGACAAGTTCATTTACTGAAAACTTGGAGTTTCTGTTTTCATCCATCTGCAGTTCTTCGTGTTCCTATTTTTTTATTCTTTTTGATGTACTGTACTGCAGCTTATTTTGAGGTGTTGCATGCATAGTGATGTTATAATGAATGTCCTCTGCGGGCTGCCAAGCAAACTACCTGTGAACACGGTTGTAAGTGGTGGTGGAGACGGCACAATAATATCAGAAATTTTCTCAATACTATCATTATGTGCTGCTTCAAATAAAGAGAACAACAATGCAGAATCTGACAACTCAAAAGTCAAATTCATGGACCCACGCACCTTGGTTATGCACTCGTCTCTTGTTCTTGCGACAGTAGCTCAGTGTCTGAAATCTTCGGGAAGAAACTCTGCATTGTTAATGTTGACAACATCTTCTAAAAAACAGTTTACTCGGCTCTCAGTACTTGCGCATCATTTCGGGTCGGATGAAAGAATCCAATCCTCATTGCATCCTTCATGTGCGGCCGCCATGCTGGCTCTTGCATCAATACTGTCCCTCGAGAAGGGAAGCTCGGTTGAAACCACCATTTCGGAGATGGCCCTTCCATTAATCCCACGCACCGTGTCTCTTTGTGACCATCTCAGAGGGCCAGCAACTGACGAGAATATCTTGAACCTTAGTGCACTGAAAGGGATGCTTCCGTGCAAATATGGCATAAGGGATGGAGCTATTGGGCTACTGGAGTCCAGGCTGAACTGGGGAGGGCCTCTTGCTGTGCAACAGTTATGTGCTAGTGGTGCTCCACAGCTTTTTATTGATTTACTATTGGCTAACAACATCAGAAATGCTTCACAAGACCAAATTGGGCTGTCGCCTGTTGGGGTTACGTGGACTATTTCTTCAATTTGTCAATGCCTTTCTGGTGGAGTCTCCACATTTCGTCAGATTTTGCTGAGGACAGAACACGTCAATTGCATTGCAGATTTGATATCCGAGGCTCATCTTAAACTTGTCCAGTCGTGGACTGGACCTGGGGGAGGCACATATGGGATGAGGGAGACCATAAATGCGTTGGTTGACCTTTTAGCATTTCCTTTTGTAGCTTTACAGAGTGTGCCAAATACGCTGTCCGCAAATGCTTCAGTGAACAGTGGAATCCTTCTGAATATAGGCTCTCCTGGTGGGAAGATCTGTGCTGAAGACAAAGACATGATGAGAGCTATACAGACGAGCATGAAAAAATATATTCAGATTCTTCTGGAGGTCAGTGACTGATATTTTTCACGGTTCTTAGTTATGAGATTTTATGTGGGCTGCATCTTTTATGGATTCCCTGTTGCTGTTCTTCACAGAATTAGAACGCAGAATATATATGTGTGTGTGTGTGTGTGTGTGTGTGTGGACAGATAACAGCCCAAATAGGAATATGAATACTATGAAATGAGATGGAGCTACCTAAATCCTTAAATTGGATTGCATTTCGGTGCAGATATCATCTAATGTATGTAAAATGGGGTATGCAGTGACAGTGTGTACAAATTTTGTTAGTGTTTCTCCTGAATTTGACAAAATACTACATATTATCATCTAATGTATATAGTATGGGGTATGCAGTAAGAAGTGTGCACAAATTTTGTTAGTGTTTCTCCTGAATTTGACAAAATACTACATGTTATTTTAGCGCAAGCATCAGTTGATGCACAGGATGACTAGAACTTTAACAGAGGAACTTCAACTTTGTTTTCCTTGGACGAATAACTAAAATGAAATATATATATGTTCAGTAGAGAGGTTGCATATTTAGCTATAATTTATTAAATGAAGTTGCTGGGGTATTCATAGGTTGATGTGCCAGCAACCATCCTCCATTGTTTGGACCATTTAGAGTTGATAGATCTTGCTCGGCCAGTTGCATTAATTGCCAAACTTTCTAATCAACAACCACTTGCTGCTCAACTGGTTACCAAAGGCTTGTTGGAATCAACCAGAGCAAAAAGGTTTTTGAATAGCCCTTGCCCTAGGGAAGTCACCTTGGATTTTCTTATGATTGTATCAGATCTGGCTCGAATGGATAAGGTATTCTCCCATGATCTCTTTTACTTGAACTGTTAGCTGTTTATATATTATACTGGTTATAAAATACTCCTGTCCGTAACTTCTCATTTGTTTGAGCTGTGCTCTGTCCGAGATATCACAAAGACAAGATCTGGAAAAAAATTGATAGCTGTTGTAGCTCATTTTTATTGCGAGGCACGAAAAGAATACATTGACCCGGAAATGACTGATTATGGGCCTGTTATGGGGATTTCCGTAAAATCAATAACATCTCATTTGAGGTTAAAAAGAATAACCTTCTGCATTTCTAGAGATGTTTATTATTCCATCTATATAGATATTACATGAGATCAATTATTAGTTATCTGATTGTGAATCCTTATGGAGACACTTCCCTTTGAATTTTATGCACCATGGTTGTTTTTTATTGTTCAAACAGAGTCTCTGTTATCTTGTTTCTTCTCCTGAACTCTGCTCATTAGGGAACCACGGCTTTATTTTTACTACAACCATTATTCTTAAGATGCACATTTTTCTAATGATCTCTTGTTTCTACTATGAATATATGTGCAGCTATTTTATGAATACATTGCTGCAGCTGACATCTTGGAGGATCTCAGCAAGTTCCTCACTCATGAAGATCCCAATTTGCGTGCCAAGACCTGCAGTGCTATTGGGAACATGTGCCGCCACAGCTCCTATTTCTATAATTTACTGGTATAGACTCGTGATGGAAGGAGATATTCTTTAGTTGATCTCAATTTTATTAATTTCACTTTAGTCCTGGATTGAGATTTTTTCTGAAAAAGGAAGAAGATAAAGACTACTAAAGTTTGCAGTTTCATTTTCTGATCAACATTCTTCTAGTGACTTACCAGTTCTATTTCAATTCTTCAGGCAAAACACCATATCATTGGTTCCCTTATTGACCGATGTGCTGATCCTGACAAACGTACTAGGAAATTTGCTTGTTTTGCAGTAAGTTCTTTTTCCTATACTACATAGTACACTTCGAGTGACTATTTCCTCTAGGTACTGTCAAGAGCATCGGTTTTTGTCTCAAAGTCGATTGTTCATGACAAAACAACCTTGGAGCAGATGAGATAATGAATATTTATATCTGCGAGCAGGTTGGGAATGCTGCATATCATAATGACTCATTGTATGACGAACTGAGAAGGGTCATCCCTCAGCTCAAAGTCTTGCTGATGTCGGATGAGGAAGACAAAACTAAAGCCAATGCTGCCGGTGCTCTTAGTAACATGGTCCGCAACTCTGACCGGCTTTGTGACGACATAGTTTCCAAAGGAGCCATTCAGGTTTTCCTACATTTCTCATGCTAATTCCGATTTTTGGAATTTGTTATTGTTACATCTTTCTATCCTTCTGCATTCCCTTAAAGGGAGAAAAATGAAAATGAAGTATAATTTGACGACATTTCGAATTTAATTTTTATTTTTTTCCCTTTCGCTTGTGTGATAAACATCATTGACTGAACTGTTGCATAATATTACAACTTCTGATTTTTTTTTTTTTTTTTTTTTTTTTTTTTTTTTTTTTTGAGATATAACGTACCAACTATCATTTCCTTCCAACCGAATTTTGTCGGCATTCTGTTGAAGTTATATCTAAATAACATAATGCTGAAGGAGATATACCAGATAAATATTTGGTTTAAAAGAGAAAAAGATGTCTTTTGTGGGTGATATTTTCAGGCATTGCTAAAGGTGGTGGCAGATTGTTCAACAGCTGCACTGAACCCACGTAGAGACGCCATGAACGAGTCACCTCTGAAGATTGCTTTGTTCTCATTGGTGAAGATGTGTGCTCATCCACAATGCAGGCACTTCATTCGCTCGTCTGAGCTATTCCCTCTAATCGCACGGCTGAGGCAGTCGCCTGAACCCACAATAGCCAATTACGCGACCGTTATCACCACTAAAGCTTCAGAATCTTGAAGCCTCTATACGGTAAATATATGTCAGTTTTTGATGGTGGAAATGTGTGATTATTGTACCCATCTGTGTATTTTTATTGGTTAAAGCATGAATTGTTAACACAATTTATTTTAATTTTCTTAAAGTTGAGATGAAGCGATTCATTCATTCGATTTCAGCAAATATATTTGAAAATCCAAATTCAAAGTTAATAATCGTTCAGCCCATCCGGTGCGATTGGATATACTTTCATATGAGTGAAAAAATTTGGTTGGTGAAAGAAAGATAGTGGAATAATTCAAAAAAATTTCTTGTGTCAAGTGACTTAATGTAAAGAGATACAAATCGTGGTGAAGTAGGGATATAGTAAAATAATAATTGATGATTATAAATACACTAGTACTAATACCCATGTAAAAATGGGTGTTGAGTTAATAAATATATATGTAAAGTTATTTATATCTAATACCAAACTTAATTCCAGAGAAAAAATAATATAAAAAACAACATCACGAAGCATAGATTTTCGCCATGTCAGCATCCGGAGTGTGAAAATTCGCCACCTAAGGTCAACACGTTTTGAAATAATATAGGGAGGGATGAACATAAACATTAACAGATGAATTTATAGTAATGATTGTATTTTAATTGAAATCGTAGTGAAAGTGTTTTTTTTTTTCGAAACGGATAAATATTAATAAAAACGGAAATGTACAACCGGGCAACCAACTAATTACTCATTAATTCCCTATCAACTAGGAACTTAACTACGAGAAAGCCATACTAGCCCTCCCTAACAAGCCAACATGGCTAACATTAAGACATACTGATTGAATCAAACCGAAACAAATAAGAAAAAAGAGTCTTTTTTTTTTTCCAATAAAGATCAATATATATAAAACTCAAACCAAATTGTTCAAACCGGACATCAACTGACATACAAACCAACCTACCTAGAAAGCTAGATAAGCAAGGAACGAGCTTATGCACATGATAAGCCCTAAAAAATTACCAAGGGTTACAAAAGTCATAAAGTCAAATGAAAGCAGTAAAATTACAGTACTCAAAGCTCTGATAGAGCTGCATTATATCATTAAAGACCCCAAACAAGGCAGATGGTAAGTTTTTGATCATTTTCAGTTGCAGTAGAGTTTCTTCATCTGAAATGCTGCACTCTATGTTTTTTCATTTCCTCTTTGTTGCTCCATCCAAAGCACCTCTCACTGCCAGCATCAATGCCACTTGGGGATCTTCCACTCCATTTTCTTCATCTTGCCAGCTATCCACTACATTTCCATCTGAACTTGCACTGCACAACCATTCCACCTTTCCATTTGAAAGACATAAGGCACTGACTTCTAACAGTACAAGTCCTACCTTCTTGGAAAAATGTCTTTTTCTGTACTCAGTGTATGGTTACAACAACAATTGTTTTGGCCTTCAAGAAATGGTTGTGTTAGTTCCAGCCAGTCTTTTCTAGCCCCTGCTACCACTCTCTCATCCCTGAAATTATCTCCTCTGAAAATCTTGTTGTTTCTTGCTTTCCGTATCCTCCATAACAAACACATAGACAACAAGACCCTATCCTTAATCTTTTTGAATTGAGCACTAGCACAAATATCCTCCCACCAATCAGTAATAGTCATTTGCTTCTCCTCCCAGGCTGTCCACTCAATACCAATTAGCTTCCAACACAGTTTGGCATATCTACATTTATAGAACATGTGTTCTATATCTTCTTGATCTTCTCCACAGGTTGTGCATATTAGATCCACATTAATCCCCCTCTTTGCCAGTTGAACTTTAGTCCCAAGGAAACCATGGTAAACTCTCCAGAAAAAGTTTTTAACTTTAGGATGCAATGGCAACTTCCATGTTCTTCTCCGCATTTTCCTAACCATGTGCTCTCTGTTGCTTGATTGGCCTTTAATGTGTAATTCTGTCTTATGATGTAGGATGCTCTCATACACAGAATTAACAGAAAAGGTTCCTCTAGAACCAAAGTGCCAGACAAATCTATCTTTCTTTTGTAGTAGATTGACTTAGATCATCAAAATGGCCTTAGCTTCAAAAAGACTAAAACTCTGATAAATGAGTTCTTTGTCCCATGTTTTACCATCAACAAGAAGCAGATCACTCACCTTATGCAGTCTTTCCCTATCCCCCTCAAAAAAGACAACAGGTTTAAAATTGGGGATATTAGGAACCCAAGGTGACTTCCAAATGTCAATAGAAGATCCATCTCCAACCTGGTATCTAACCCCCCTCACCAGACTCTCTCTAGCATCTAACCAACCCTTCTAAAGCCAAGAATCTCCCTGTTTTTTCCTCACCTCAAATAGATTAGATTTGAACAAATACCTGCCTTTTAAAAATTTGCTGAGTAAAGAGTTAGGTTGGGTTAGAATTCTCCACAATTGCTTAACAATCAGAGCCTCATTTAGCACTCTCATGTCCTTGAATCCCATTCCCCCTTTATCTTTAATAGCAGCTAATCTATCCCAAGAAGCCCAATGAAGTTTATCAGAACCCTGCTCATTCTTACCCCACCAAAAAGAAGCCACAATCTTGCATATATCATTGGAAATTGGAAACTGGGAGTTTATAGCAAGCCATGACATATACTGGAAAGGCATTCAGCACAGTTTTAATCAAGATTTCTCTTCCAGCTTCACTTAAGAAATTGTTTTTCCAATTTAGAATTCTCTGAGACACTCTATCACTCACAAATTTAAATGTATCCCTTTTGGAATTACCCAGTCTTAGAGGAAGGCCCAAATGCTTGGCAGCAGAAACACATGATAGATTATCTAAAATAGCACAAATAGCAGACCTGTTTTGAGGATTAGTGTTCTTGGAAAAGAAGATTGCAGATTATGAAGGTTGACCTTTTGGCCAGAAACAGACTCATACAAAGACAAAATATCTCTGAGGAAACCAGCTTGTCTCTCAGAAGCCTGACCAAAGATGATCACATCATCTGCAAAAAACAAGTGACTAAGAGGAGGGCAGTGTTTACTAATTTTCATACCCTAAAATTCCCCTCTTCTACCAGACTGAGCAATAAGGTTGAACAAAGCTTCTGAGAATAAAATGAAAAGATAGGGGGACAGTGGGTCCCCCTGTCTTAACCCTCTAGAAGGATAGACAGCCCCCATGACCTGACCATGAATATTAAAAGAAAAAAAAGTGCTACTGACACATGCCATAATCCAAGCAATGAATTTATCACAAAAACCCATGGTCTGACACACTTTGGCCAAAAAAGACCACTCTACTCTATCATACGCTTTGGACATGTCAAGTTTAACAGCCATAAATCACTTATTCCCTTTTCTTTTACTATTAAGAAAATGAATGCACTCAGAGGCCATAACCACATTATCAAGGATTTGTCTATTGGGTACAAAATCAGTTTGGGTGGCTGAAATGCAATTAGAAAGAAGAGGTTTTAATCTGTTAGCAATAATCTTAGCAATGATTCTATAGGTAACTGTACATAGGCTAATAGGTCTAAAATCTTAGGTGGAGCAAGCATTTTTCTTTTTAGGGATGAGTGTTATTACTGTGTGATTGGTATCCCTAGGAATTTTACCAGCATCAAAGAAATTAGCAATGGCTTTGCAAACATCAATTTTAATATCAGGCCAAGAGGTTTGGAAAAAGCTAGGTGACATACCATCAATACCAGGTGCCTTGTTGGGATCCATACTCATGACTGCTTCAGTAATTTCCTCCTCTGTTACTGCCTTCACCAACTGCTCATTCATATCTGGGGTTATGGTAGCTGGCATTCCTTGCAGTTCATTGTGGTGCATTTTTGGCTCTGAGGATGTAATAGATTTTGGAAGTATGCTTGAATCTCTTTGCAGATCTCTTAAAAATCAAAATATCATGCATTAATGGTTCTAATAAAGAAGAAGCCCAAATTGAGAACTCAACAAAGATACAATAGGTTTATCATTAACAAAGCACACAAGATCAAATCCTTCCTCCATAGCATTTGCTCCAAATAATGTCTCACCTCAATTAGAGCAGCCTCCTTCTTTGTCTCCACTTGCACTGTCAATCCATGCCAAGTCCTCAGCAGCTTCCCATCCTTTTGCATGTATCAAAAAAAAAAA
>CACSLK010027838.1:5473126-5499137 GCA_902706635.1 Striga hermonthica | reverse complement strand
GAAATAAGTGCGCCTCGACAAGGTGGTTCCAATGGTGCCCTCGGTTTGACATGACTCACATGAACTCACCGGAAAAATGGAGAAGATGACCGGAGTTGACAAATTTGTTCTTAGATCCAAAAAGTTTGACCGAAAAATTGATGGCCTTCACGGAGGAATTTATGCTCCAAATTTTAAGCGTAGAACGAGAATGAGGAGAGCTTCGCGATGGTGTAAGAATTTTTCAGATCGGACGACTTTGATCAGCGGTCGACGGCGGAGGCGGCGGCAGACGGAGGCGATGGTAGCAGTTTCTAGCAAAGATCGGAAGCTGGAGATTCATCTCGTCGAGACGATTCCGGTGGTACCCTCGAACTTTCCATAGCCCTTCCGGATCGTCGGGAAAATGCATTTGAATGTCTGATTTTGACCAATTTTGTGCTAGATCTGGAAACTTTTACCGCAAAATTGACGGCCTTCCCGGAGGAATTTTTGCATGAAATTTTAAGGGTAGAATCACCTTGAGGAGATATATCCGATGACGTAAACGATTTTCCGATCGGAGCATGTTTTTCAGCGGCCGGCGGTGGAGGTGGCGGCCGGTGGAGAAGAAGGAGGTTTTTTGAATTTTTTTCAGTCGGAACTCCGCTTGACTTTTTGAATGGGTCCCACAGACGGCACCAATGATACAAGTGTAATGAATTTCACCCGGCTCCTTCAACTCGAACGGCCTCCGTACCTGCAGAACCCAACGCCGGGGTGGCCCCGGCGTCGGGCCTCCGATGCCTAAGTCAGTGCTCAGATCAAGAGAGAGAGAGTGTAGTATGGAATCAATAGAGAATGAGAGAATGTGATAACTTAGCCCCCTTTTATAGGGGGAGTGTACCTTTTGGGCTCAAGTTGGGCTTGGCCCATATCGTTATGCTTAGTCCATACGTGGGCTTATCCTCTAATATATATTCGTTTTCTCCATTAAATCGGGTGTAGTATTATATCATATATCACCGACCGTACGACCCGAGCCGCGTTCGGGTGCGCCAACCAGACGCGGCAACATAAATTTAATTTTTTTTAAAATACATTTAAATTGTTTAAAAAAGAATTACTTGCTAGAGAACAATGCTTTGTCGATGTCATAGGATACTTTCGACAATTTTTCAGATTTTTTTTTAAGCTCGAATGGCTCGTTGAAGTTTTGATTTTAGAGAGATAGAGAGAGTAGAAGAGAGTAGGGAGATTAGGGTTGAGGGTATTTTTGTAAAAGGGTGGGGGCGATAAATAGTAATAGGGGGCGGTAAATAGCGATTCACTATAATAAAATTGGACTAATCTGTCAAGCTACTGGTTTAATGGTCCACTAGTTAAATTAGTAGTTGAAATGGTTGGATCGATAATTAATTTATTAATATTTTTAAATATATATAATATTATATATAGTGAAAGTTATATATAACTTTGTTAATTAAATTTAAGTCACTTTAAAATATTCAAAAATTTAAACTAACTAATTATAACTTATATATATTCATTATATTTGATAAGTGAAAAAATACATTTATTAGGCGACACGTGGTTTGGGAGAATAAAGACACGTGTGTTCCGAGAACCGTTTGTGTCTAAGGTCAAGGTTAAGGCCCAACCTCAAGGCCTAAGGTCCCGAGGAGTCTCACTTTAGGCCCAAGGTCCTGAGTAACTTCACTTTAGGCCCAAGGTCCAAAGGTGGCCCAACTGGTGGACCATATTCCACCAAGCTAGTAGGCTGGGAAGTCCTCCGTCTGCACATGGAAGATCTATTTGACTTCAATAAAAGGATGACCTAGGTTAAGGTAAGTTCATACACACTCTATTCTACCCAATACTCTACAGCCGCCACCCTAAATCTAAAATGGATTCTAACATAGGAATCAGAGGATCTACCCTGGGACAATCCTGGGGTTCTGTTTTGTAAAATTCGTAGCAAAGAAGACGCAACAGGGAGGAAGTCGGAGTATACATCGTCGCTACGTATCCTCGGACTGACGTCAGATATTTTTTGTATCATCAATTGGCGTCGTCTGTGGGACCGACGCCTTAGGAAAAGGATTCATGGAGCTACGAAAGAGTGGGGAAACTAGTCGAAAGACGCGATCAACCCCAAGGAAGCCACATGGACTCTCAGGATAACCCTATCCAAGGTTAAGGTTCTCAAGGTCCAGCAACCTCGAAGATGGAGGCCCAACGACTGTAGAGAGTGGAAAAAGAACTCCTTAAAGACCTTGATGAAGGGTGTGTTGGAAAAATAAGCATCTTTGGGTCAAAATGACAGAGACGCCAGTTATGGCGAAGGTTCTAAGGCCTCAAACGATGAAGCCGAGGTCAGATCCAAAAGAGACATCGAGAGAGGGAATTTTGGACCTTAAGCAAAATCTAAGGGAGATGAATGAAAGGCTCAGCGTGATATGAAAAGAAGTTAGAAAGCTGAATATTTTCTCACCCACCGAGTCCCTTTTGCTGATAGCATCATGAAAGAGGAAAATCCCCTCTAACTTCAAGATGCCTCAGTTGGAGAATTACGATGGAACCTCGGACCCCGTTGACCATATTGAGAATTTCGAACCCCTTATGATGCTTCATAGAGAGACTGATGCCATCAAATGTCGAGCATTCTCTTCGCTGCCAGTGGCGTTTATCCATTCTTTCAAACAGTAGGCACAATATTTTATAAACCACTTTGTTAGTAGCAAGTGGTACAACAAAGCATCAGCCCATATTATGGGTGTTCGTTAGAGGTCGAATAAGACGCTGAGGGAATTTATCCAATGTTTCAATGGAGAGGCACTAGAGATATAGGACTTGGAACAGTCTGTGGCCTTGGCTGCACTTATGAATGGGGTTCCAAAGTCTTCAAGGTTTGCTTTCTCTTTGCGAAAAAACCACCGCTATCCCTTCTTGAACTATTCAACAAGGTTGAAAAATACATCATAACGCAGAGGAGATGTCTAGAGTTGAAAGGGAAAACGAACAAGAGTCCTCCGCCAGAAAGAGGATAAAAGATCCGGGAGAGGATAATGGTGGAAAGAGGAAAAAAGTGTGGATGGGTTGTATGTCACCACCCGCTCATCGAAGGATCGGTCCAATCTCCTGAGGTTCGAGAGGTATACTCCTTTATGTGCTACCAAGAATGAAATCTTGATGTATATTGAACATAAGGACTATACCAGATGGCCAACCAAGATGAGAACCCCGATAAACAAAGTAAATCGGGATAACTATTGTTGTTTCCACCGAGACTATGGTCATAATACCGATGATTGTGAAACACTGAAAAACGAGATTAAAGACTTGATACGCAGAGGATACCTCAAGAAACTTATGGGAAAAGATAGAAGCAGCCCTAAAACTCAGTGAATACATCCAAAAGATAGAAGTCGCAGTCCTAGGAGGGGTAACCCTAGGGCTTAGAGTCTGAGGAGGGAGAATACTCAAGTTGATGGAGGTCATAGCTGTCATCGCCAGAGGACTGTCTGACGGAGAAAGCAATTCTGCTCGCAAGGCATATGCAAGACAATCTCGAACAAGTGAGATGCAAGAGAAAAGGCCTCATCGGGAGACTAATAATCTTTACAGAGGAAGACACGGGTAAAATTCAAACTCCTCATGATAATCCCATGGTCGTTACACTTACAATTTGGAATTACGGGATCAAACGTGTTAGTGTTATACACTGAAAGCTTGGCTTTAAATAATATTACACTTTTACCCTTTTATGAATGAGAAACATGTTAGATTAAATAAGCTCTACGTTCTGTTGTTTTGCATTAGATGGTGTGGATCGTCATCAGGCGAACCGAATATCATACTATCAGTTACTCGCGAAACAAGAATAAGTGGTTCACAACCCAGATGGACATGAACACCCCATCGTGAACGATTGTAGTGTCAACTGTACAGTTTGTCTTGACTAATTAGTTGCACTAGTACATTTATGTATTGAACGAGGTCCCAGAGAGGAGCAGTTCGTTTTATACTGATCGTCGTAAACGAATTAGGCCTCGGTTAATTACTGCTTACTCTTAACCCGTAAGATATTAAACATGCATATATGTGTAGTACTTATTACTTTGATTCACATGGGTGAGGCTTAGTGAACTGGGCCAATAGACTCGCTGTCTTGGGTAATATTGCAACATGCAGGATGTGTTGTTAGGATATTTACGGTCACCATGTGCGTTAGTTTGATGATGTCCCCAAAGTGAGTTCATGAAGGATTATTATGCTAAACCCTACAGGTGGATTAAATTCCGGCATAGTAATAATGTGATGAACGAGCGCTAGCTTCGGTGAAATAATAATAAATTAATTAATTCTTGATTGTCAGTAATCGAATCAATTAATGGACATTATATCTTAAACATGGGGAGATAAATCGAGTAATTATTATTGGAGTCTCAATTGTAAATTGGGCTAGAAAAAGAGAGTGCAATAATATTATGTTGGTGGCCCATTTAATATTATTTAATGAATTAAAATAAGTGGCTTGGTCCACAGGTATTTTAATTAATTAAGGAGCCCTAATCCTAATCTCCTAAGGATCCCTACTGTAGCTCTATATATACATCATTAAGCTCATGGGAAGAAAGAGACTTCCACAACTCATGAAACATGCCCCACACGATATTCTCTCTCTCAGTTCCCATTCGAGTTTTATCTTCTTCTTGTTGTTCCACCGGTACAAGATAAATAGGTGTTTGAGATATACAGTAGAAGATCTATGGGTAAAGCGAGAAAAAATATATTTTGTCATACAGAACTAACCGGAGGTCCGATGAAGACGTGCATCATACCCTGACGACCGTCTCGACGAGAGCTTTCCAACACAGCCGAGATCGCAGCCATCTGAACACCCACGCGCCTGCACGCGCCGCCGCAAGGTCCCAGTACTGCAACTTGTCTTTATCCGTTTTGTACCCGTTTGATCCAGTTTTCGATCCGATCTTGTTCGTGCAATCATAGGACGCGATTTGTAGTCAACAATTCTATTGGTGTGCTATGTACGACCATCCAGAAGATCAACCAGATCGCCACAATTTTAAGCCGTAAGTTCTCTACGCTAACCTTTAGATCCGCTGTGAATAGGTTTACGGTTTGCTATTGAATTCGTGATTTGTGCATAACAAGATTCTCATAGATCCTAACAAGTGGTATCAGAGCACTTGGTTTAATTCGTTGTGTACAAGTTCGAATTTTTACGGCTTTATTTGTCAAGATGTGTTCAAACACAACCATATATTAGATTATATTCGCATAACTCGGTTTTGCAGGAATTAGTTTAATCCACTATTATGGCCGATTACGTATTTGATGAATGTTGATGAATGTGATGTATGGTTCAAAATTATTTTTTAAAGCCTCGGACATGTTGAGGAATTTGATGGATGAATGTTTGTAATAATTATTCGCCCGGGGGTTGACCGGATAGATTTAATTATTTGTTTAGAAAATATGTACACCCATTCGTTGGATATAGGATCGGATTATGTAATTTTGTAAATTATATTTTTTGTGTTGTGATCATGGGTTAATTGCCGGGAGATCACAAGAGATCAACGAGCCTCGAAAGACCAACCGGGACGAAGCCCGGAGGCGCCACGGACACGCGCGGTTAAAAAAATCCGACCACCGGCGGCGGCGGCCGAGCGGTGGCAAGGCGGCGGCGACGGCAGGCTGTCGGTGGTGGAGAGGTTTACTTTGTGTCCAAGCAGTACAAGATCTACAAGGATTCTACTGCAGTGGGAGTTCCAGTTGAATAGGGAAAGAATATACAAGGTTTCCTTGTTTATGGAAACTCAATATTTAATGGCCATAATAGTGGATTTATTTATTTATTTATTTAAATTCATTATGCCATTAATTATTTATTTATTTATTTATGCATGTTAATTAATTATTGTATTTGCATGGGATTAATTTAGAATTGCATATTTATTTATGCATGTTAATTAATTATTGCATTTACATAGGATTAATTTAGAATTGTATAAATATTTAAATAAGTAAAAATCCTCATTTAAATTATACTAAGTTTGAGAAGGGATTTTAAATTAATGTTAATTGTAAAATTCCTAAGGCCTATTTCTAATTTGTCGGTAAATCAATTAATTGCAGTTATGGGCTCTTCCTCGGGTGACATCGCTAAAATTAATTCTTGGAAATTACCAGGACGAATTTCTAATTAGACGATTAGAGGGAGTCTTATGAGAGAGTACGGGCTTCCCCTCGGATGACGTATAATCGAATTCGTATGAACTCAGGATCGAGAAATGAGATTCACTTAGAATGAGATTTATTTATAACTCCCCTCGGGGTCCCTGAATTTATTGCATGGCCAAATGGAGACCGACTATTAATTTTGTTCGTCATGAATTTGGTTTTGACTTATGAAAATTAATGGGCCTTTAAAAGCCCTTTTCTTGCGAATGTTGAGTTGTGTAGAGTTGCCCTCGCATCATGCATTAACTCTCGATGTTTTGAGATGTCGGTGAATTTAAGTTAATATTGTTTTGAGGATATCAATATTAGCAATTAAATTCAAAAGTGTTTAATCTGTAAAAAATTATTTTCGTGTTTCTCAGATATTCATCATGTCGTTCAATCCGTTATCTGTCATTCTAAAAGAAAATCAACTTACTGGTCCTAATTACATTGATTGGAAGAGGAACTTAGAAATTATGTTGACTGCTGAGGGTTACGAGTTTACAATCACTGAGGCTTGCCCGGCAGAGCCCGCGGCTGATGCTCCTGAGCTGGAGAAAGAGGAGTATGCCCGGTGGAAAAAGGCTGATGAGATGGCGAAGTGTTGCATTCTAGCATCTATGTCAAATGTTATTCAACATCAGCATCAGTTTATGAACTTTGCGGCAGACATACTTCTCAATCTCAGGAATTTGTTCGGACACTAGTCTAGGGCTGCTAGGCAAGAGGCTATGAGTGCTCTGATGACTACGCGCATGACAGAGGGCACACCCGTAAGGGAGCATGCTCTAAAGGTTATGGCGCAACTCAATGAGCTTGAGGTTGTCTGAGGTTTTATTGACGGGGAAACCCAGGTTGATATCATGCTCCAATCTCTGCCGAAGAGCTTTAATCAGTTACGGTTGAACTACAACATCCACAAGATGCATATGGCTCTTCCAGAACTGTTAGCAGAGATTTAGTCGGCGGATGCCTTATTCACTCAGGCGCCTCACGCACTGGTTGCCGAGCAGGCTGAACCTTCCAGGCCTCACAAGGGTAGGAAGAGAAACAAGTCTGCAGGAAAGGCGAAGGTGCAGGATGCCCCGGTGGTACAACGACCGCCCCCTCAGTCTGTGGCAAAGAAGTCGAAAGGTAGATGCCACAAGTGCAACAAGTCAGGACACTGGAAGGTCGACTGCCCTCTCCTCAAGAAAGGTAACTCTCTTGTTAATATCGTAGAAACATGTTTAGCGGTTGTATCTACCAGAACCTGGTGTGTAGATATTGGAGCCACTGATCATGTCTGCGATTCGTAGCAGGGGTTCCAGGAAACCAGGCGGCTTAGGGAGGGAGAGATCACCGTCTACATGGGAGATGCTACGACAGTCGCAGCTGTTGCAGTGGGAGACGTTACTTTATCTTTTGATAGTAGTATTTTTTTTAAGACATTGCCTTTATATTCCTAGTTTTAGCAAGAATCTTGTTTCAGTTTCTGAACTTGTTTCAGATGGATTTTCGTTTACATTTGATGACATGGTTGTTATTCGTTATGGAAAGCGTTTTATTTGTTCTGGTTCATTAGTTGGCAATTTATATGTTCTCAAACAAAACTCTCCCACACTACAACAAACTGAATTGAATAATGTCACGACTAAATCTAATAAGAGGAAGGAATTTTTGAGTATGAATCAAGCATATCTTTGGCACCTTAAACTTGGGCACATCAACCTTAGGAGGATTCAAAAGTTAGTGGCCAGTGGACTTATCGGTCCATTGGAAGAGCATTATCCAACTTGCAAATCATGCCTAGAAGGTAAGATGGCCAAGAGGTCGTTTACGACAAAGGGGTATAGGATCCAAGAAGTCCTAGGATTGATTTATTCTGATTTATGTGGTCTTATGTCGATCCAGGCTAGAGGAGGTTTCGAGTACTTTGTCTCTTTTATAGATGATTACTTGAGATTTGGGTATGTTTATCTGTTGCACCGCAAGTCCAAATGAATATTTAAGGAGTATCGGGCAATTGTGGTAAGGGGAGTGAGCGGCGCAACGTCTGATTTGTAGGGGGTTTTCTTATTTTCCACTCGTAAGCCGACGGTAAAAATCAGATGATGCGCCGGCAGAGCAACGTCTGATTTTGCGGAGCAACGTCTGATTGCTCTTATCCATTTGTTTGATCTTATTTATTTGATTATTTTATGATTCTAAATTCTAATTAAAATAAAGACCTGATATAGGTATTATATATTCTTAATCAGAATTGTAATGTTGCGAGGCTTCTGTAGCTAAGCGACTCGGCCCTAGCGGCCTTGAGCGTGAGAAGCTTCATTGTAAAAGTATCAAGTCGCTTCGATCTGATCGAGGTGGTGAATACCTCTTTGGAGAGTTCAGGACATATTTATCAGAAGCTGGGATTGAATCCCAATTGACATCACCCGGCACGTCCCAACAGAACGGGGTTGCAGAACGAAGAAATAGGACTCTTATGAAAATGGTTAGGTGGATGATGATTTATTTAAAGTTACCTGATTCGTTCTAGGGATTGGCTTTAGAAACAGATGTGTATATTCTGAACATGGTTCCTTCAAAGTCAGTAGAAACTACTCCTTATGAGATGTGGAAAGGACGCAAGCCCAGTTTCTCACAGTTTCGAGTATGGGGTAGTCCTACACATGTGTTAGTGCACGAAGCTGGCAAGTTGGAGAAACGTTTGGAAGCACGAGTGTTTGTGGGATATCCCGAGGATACGAAAGGTGGATTATTTTATAGTCCCGAGGATCAGAAGGTGATTGTTAGCACGAACACTAGATTCTTGGAAGAAGACAATATTATGAATCACAAGCCCGCGAGTAGACTAGTCTTAGAGGAGTTGAGGGGTGAAGTCGATAGTTCCCCACCGAGTGCGCAAGTAGATACATCATATAATACTACAACACGACACACTGAAAGTGTACCAGTGCAGATAGTACCTCGTCGTAGTGGGAGGGTTTTTCAATTACCCGAATGATGGATAGGTCTTGGAGAGTCTAAGTCCATGAAACCTAGAATCGGACCCAAGAACCTACAACAAGGCACTCCAAGATAAAGATGCAGATTCATGGAATATTGCAATGAATGCTGAAATGGGGTCAATGGACTCTAATCAGGTTTGGACTCTTGTAGAACCACCCGATGGGGTACGACCCATTGGATGTAAGTGGATCTACAAGAGAAAGAGAGGATCGGATGGAGAAGTGCAAACCTTCAAAACTAGGCTTGTTGCGAAAGGTTATACCTAGATTGAGGGTATAGACTATGATGAGACCTTTTCGCCAGTAGCTTTGCTTAAGTCCATTCGGATTCTCTTGGCTATAGCCGCTCATATGGATTATGAGGTATGGCAGATGGATGTCAAGACAACTTTCCTTAACGGAAACCTTCAAGAGGACATCTATATGCAGCAACCAGAGGGATTCATTACAAAAGGACGTGAGCATCTAGTGTGTAAGCTTAATCAGTTCATTTATGGATTGAAGCAAGCTTCTAGATCTTGGAATATTCGGTTCTATGAGGTGATCCAGTCGTACGTGTTCACTTAATGTCCATATGAGCACTGTGTGTATAAGAAAATCAGTGAGAGCATGGTGGTGTTTTTTTTGCTGTATGTGGATGACATACTTCTTATTGGAAACAATAAGAAGGAGTTGTCAGACGTAAAGGTGTGGTTGTCTAAGAAGTTTGGTATGATGGACTTAGGAGAAGCGGGACAATCTTGGTATTAGGGTCGTTCGAGACCGTAAGAAGAGAATGGTGTGCTTATCCTAGTCTTCATACATAGATACTATCTTGGCTAGGTTCAGCATGCAGGATTCCAAGAAAGGTACCTTGCCTTTCAGGAAAGGAATCCCTCTCTCTTAGGAGATGTCTCCTAAGACGCCTCAAGAGATTGAGGACATGAAGACAGTTCCTTATGCATCGACAGCAGGAATTCTTATGTATGCTATGCTTTGTACCAGGCCAGATATTGTTATATTTTAGTTAAAATAAAAATGTAAGATGAATTATATGTTACATGCAAAGGTGTAAGATAACTTATATGTTACATGCATGAGTGTAATTGAGTTACACAATGCATGAATATAAAATAAGTTTCAAGACAATTCATGTAGGATAAGTTTTAAGATAATGGATGTGGATAAGTTTCACTTGACAAACTTGAAACTTGTGGTTTAATTAATCTTGAATTAATTAAACAAGTTGCAACTTAATGAGATTAATGTATCTCATTAAACAAGATGAGTTGTAAAAAATAAGTTCTTACATTTTGTAACCACAAGGCAATGAGTCCTATATATATATTTCTCTTCTTTTGTGAAATCTTATGAAGAAAGTAGAAGGCTTGATCAATCCCAAAACTCCTTTCCATTTTGTGTGTTCCCTAAAGAATTCAAAGAGAGGGAGGAAATAGAGTTTTTGGACAAAGTTCCAAAGAACTTGTTTGAGCCTTGTGTTATATATTATTGTTCTTGAGAGATATATAGAATAAAGAAAATTTGAGTTTTGTCGAGTGTCTCTTTCTCTATTGTTATCTATTATTTTCAACAATCAAAAACTCTATTTGCATCGAGACGGAGACGATCAAAATCATGAACCAAGACCTTGTGAAGTTGGATAGGTTTGATGGCTCGAATTTCACAAGGTGGCAAGACAAGGTGAAATTTCTTCTCACGTCCCTCAAGATATTTTATATCCTTGATCCTACCTTGGCTCCTCTACCAAAGCCAAATAAAAATGATTCGCTCGAAACTGTGGCTGCATGGAAGAAAAGAGAAGAAAACGAGTTAATATGCTGTGGTCATATTTTAAATGCCTTGTCTGATAGGCTATATGATCTCTACACCAATAATTCGGCTAGAGAAATTTGGGAGGCTTTGGAAAATAAATATAAAACCGAAGAAGAAGGTACTAAAAAATTTCTAATCTCCCAATATTTTTGATTTCAAATATTTTGATGAAAAGCCTTTATTACCTCAAATTCATGAGTTGCAAATACTTGTGAATAAATTGAGAGTTTTAGAAATTGAACTACCGGAGGCTTTTCAAGTTGGGGTCATTGTGGCTAAACTACCTTCAGGTTGGAAGGGGTATCAAAAAAGGATTCTCCACAATAAAGAAGATTACTCCTTGGAGGAAATTCAAAAACATCTTCGTATTGAGGAAGAATCGAGACTAAGAGATAAAATAGTTGATGAGTCCAATGGTGGGACTAGCAAAACAAATATGATTTCAAAACCAAACACTTTGTTGATAAAAATAAAAATAAAAAATTCAATAATTCTTTTGGTCCAAAGAAAACACATGACAAGTTCAAGGGCAAGAAAGGCTCTTGTTTTGTATGTGGAAAACATGGACATTTTACAAGAGATTGCAGGGACCGAAAGAGGGCTGAAGTGAATGCAATTGATGATGAGATCGTTGCGAATTTAAGCCATGTATGTGCTGTCCCTGGGAAGGTGCAAGGATGGTGGTATTATACCGGTGCCACCATTCATGTTACCTATGATAAATCTCTTTTCAAGACCTTTGAAGATACAAAGGGAGATCAAGAGATTCAAATGGGAAATGAAAGAAAATCCAAGGTGCTAGGCAAAGGCACAATTGAGATTGTATTCACTTCGGGGAGAAAGATTACACTTATTAATGTTGTTGTATGTTCCCGATATGAATATAAATCTTGTCAGTGGTGATTTACTTAGCATACCGGGTATAAAATCTGTGTTTGAATCCGGTAAGCTAATATTAACGAAATCGGGGAATTTTGTTGGAAAAGGTTATTCTACTGATGGGATGATTAAGCTTTTTATTCAAAATAATTTGAATAAAGAGGCATCTACTTCTGTTTATGTGTGTGACTCAAATTCTTTGTCATTTTGGCATAATAGGCTTGCACAAGTTGGTTTAAGCACTATTAAAAGAATTGTCAAAAGTGGTTTAATTAATTCTGATATAAATGAATTTCAAAAATGTGAAATATGTGTTGAATCTAAAATGATCAAAAAGCCTTTTCAAAGTGTGAAAAGATCATTGAATTTACTTGATTTAATATATAGTGATCTTTAACTTAACGGTGTAAAAGCTAGAGGCGGGAATATGTATTTTGTTACATTCATTGATGATTGTTCAAGATTTACCTATGTGTTTTTATTGAAAAATGAAAGTGAAACTTTTAATGCCTTTAAAGTTTACAAAGCCGAAGTTGAAAATTAACTTGGTAAAAAGATTAAAATTTTGAGAAGTGATAGCGGTGGTGAGTATTCTCAAATGAATTTAATTTATTTTGTGAAGAAAATGGCATTATTCATGAATGTACAGCACCATATACACCACAACATAATGGTGTAGCAGAGAGAAAGAATCGAACATTTCTAGAAATGGTGAATGCTATGTTATTGCATGCTAAATTAAATTTCGAGTTATGGGGTGAAGCATTGTTGACTGGTTAAAATAAAAATGTAATATGAATTATATGTTACATGCAAAGGTGAAAGATAATTTTATATGTTACATGCATGAGTGTAATTGAGTTACATAATGCATGAATGTAAAATAAGTTTCAAGACAATGCATGTAGGATAAGTTTTAAGATAATGGATGTGGATAAGTTTCACTTCACAAACTTGAAACTTGTGGTTTAATTAATCTTGAATTAATTAAACAAGTTGCAACTTAGTGAGATCAGGTCCGTCTCCAGAAATGTAGAGGCCCTAGTTAAAATTTTACATAGTGGCCTCATTCCAACAAATATATTCATAAGTTTTTATTGAACAATATAATAAATATTAGATATGATTAAATGCACAATACTAGTTTAAATATAAAAATAAATTAAGTTAAATTAAAAATATATTTCATAAAATTTTGTTGAAATAACAACAATTAAAAAGTTAAAAATAACATATATACACTATAATCTCAAGGAAGAAGAGTATGAAAACTAAATAATAGTTCAGTAGCTTGAAAACTATTAATTAAAACTAAATAAATAGATAATACACGTAATTAAAATCGAAGATGGTCATTTGTTTGAATGCATATATTATGTTCTTAAAAAAAACAAATAAACAGGTAAGTGTACTAACTACTAAATACAAAAATATTAATAAAAAAAGTTTACTATATTAAAAAAAGAGGCCCCCTATTAACTAGAGGCCCTAGGCTTATGCCTTGGGAAACTAGCCCAAGAGCCGACACTGAATGAGATTAATGTATCTAATTAAACAAGATGAGTTGTAAAAAACAAGTTCTTACATTTTGTAACCACAAGGCAATGAGTCATATATATATATATATATGTATACTTCTCTTCTTTTGTGAAATCTTATGAAGAAAGTAGAAGGCTTGATCAAACTCAAAACTCCTTTCCATTTTGTGTGTTCCCTACAGATTTCAAAGAGAGGAAGGAAATAGAGTTTTTGGACAAAGTTCCAAAGAACTTGTTTGAGCCTTGTGTTATATATTATTGTTCTTGAGAGATATATAGAATAAATAAAATTTGAGTTTTGTTGAGTGTCTCTTTCTCTATTGTTATCTATTATTTTCAACAGATATCAGCTACGTTGTTGCTTAGTAGCCAGATATCAAAGTAATCTGGGTAGAGAACATTGGTCTGCGGTGAAGCATATACTCAAGTACTTGAGAAAGACTAAGGAGTACATGTTAGTTTACCGTGCAGACAGCTTGTTACCTCTGGGTTATTGTGATTTTGATTTCCAGTCAGATAGGGACGATAGGAAGTCAACCTCTGGTTATGTGTTTACCTTGGGAGGTGGAGCCATTTCATGGAGGAGTGCTAAGCAAAAATGCGTGGCAGACTCCACCATTGAAGCCGAGTACATAGCAGACTCAGAGGCAGCGCAAGAGGCAGTTTGGCTCAGAAACTTCTTAGTGGACTTAGAGGTGATTCCGAGTTTGCCACGTGGTATCACCGTGAATTGTGATAACAGTGGAGCAGTAGCAAACTCAAGGGAACCACGAGCCCACAAAGCAAGTAAACACATAGAGCGCAAGTATCATATGATCCGAGAGATAGTTGGTAGAGAAGACGTTGATGTTGCAAAGATTGCATCTGAGGACAACCTAACTAATCCTTTCACAAAGAGTTTGGCGGAGAAGGTCTTCGTCAAACACGTGAAAGGAATGAGACAAGTGCATGGCGATAGGATCGACATAGGTCTTTTAGAATAACAGATTGATAGGACTATACTTGTAAAAGCGAAAGCTTTAAGTATAAGTGGGAAATTGTTAGTGTTATTTACTGAAAGCTTGACTTTGAATAGTATTACACTTTTACCCTTTTATGAATGAAAAACATGTTAGATTAAACAAGCTTTACGTTCTGTTGTTTTGCATTAGATAGTGTGGGTCGTCATCGGGTGAACCGAAGATCATACTATCAGTTACTCGCGAAACAAGAATAAGTGGTTCACAACCCAGATGGACATGAACACCCCATCGTGAAAGGTTATAGTGTCAACTGTACAGTTTGTCTTGACTGATTAGTTGCACTAGTACATTCTGCGTACTCTTAACCTGTAAGATATTAAACATGCATATATGTGTAGTACTTATTACTTTGATTCACATGGATGAGGCTTAGTAAACTGGGCCAATAGACTCGTTGTCTTGGGTAATATTGCTGCATGTAGGATGTGTTGTTAGGATATTTACGGTCACCATGTGCGTTAGTTTGATGATGTACCCGGAGTGAGTTCATGAAGGATTATTATGCTAACCCCTGCAGGTGAATTAAATTCCGACATAGTAATAATGTGATGAACGAGCGCTAGCTTCGGTGAAATAATAATAAATTAATTAATTCTAGATTGTTAGTAATCGAATTAATTAATGGACATTATATCTTAAACATGGGGAGATAAATCGAATAATTATTATTGGAGTCTCAATTGTAAATTGGGCTAGGAAAATGGAGTGCAATAATATTTTGTTGGTGGCCCAGTTAATATTATTTAATTAATTAAATTAAGTGGCTTAGTCCACAAGTATTTTAACTAATTAAGGAGCCCTAATTCTAATCTCCTAAGGATTCCTACTGTAGCTCTATATATACATCATAAGCTCATGGGAAGAAAGAGACTTCCACAACTCGTGAAACACGCCCCACACGATATTCTCTCTCTCAGTTCCCATTTGAGCTTTATTTTCTTCTTGTTGTTCCACCGGTGTAAGATTAAGAGGTGTTTGAGATATACAGTAGAAGATATTTGGGTAAAACGAGACAAAATATATTTTGTCGTACAGAATTAACCGGAGGTCCAATCAAGACGTGCAACATACCCAGACGACCGTCTCGACGAGTGCTTTCTAATGCCGTCGAGATCGCAATCATCCGATTACCCACACGCCCGCACGCACCACCGCAAGGTCATAGGACTGCAACTTGTCTTCATCTGTTTTGCACTCGTTTGATCCCGTTTTCGATCCGATCTTGTTCGTGAAATCCTAGGACGCGATTTGCAGTCAATAATTCATTGGTGTGCTGTGTACGGCCATCCAGAAGATCATACAGATCGCCATAAATTTTAAGCCGTAAGTTCTCTACGCAAATCTTTAGATCCGTTGCGCATAAGTTTACGTTTCGCTATTGAATTTGTGATTTGTGCATAACGAGATTCTCATAGATCCTAACAAAAATGGTGTTAGTGGACAGTGGAAACTCGACTGATATTATATTTTATAATGCATTTGAGAAAATGAAAATTAGCCACAAACGACTAAGGCCAGTTAAAACTCCACTCATGGGGTGTTCACAGGTTAAAACATGGAGCCGGAGAGAATTATAACTCTCTCGTTAACTACAGGGGACTAACCCCAGCACACCACGGTCATGATGCATTTCTTACTTGTGAAGGTCCCCTCCAGTTACAATGTCATCCTCGGACGACCACAGTTTAACAAGATTGTGGATTCCTAGCTTCTTCACCGGAAGAGATTCATTGGTGTTAGATCGTGCACCGGAAAACTGGATTGCGTGAATACCATTGTCGAGGACATAGACGGACAACGGTAAATTTTCGTTGATCATTCACGCGACCTAGGGTCATATCAAATAGTTGGATCTTCGTTGTTGGTAAGAAATTTTAAAATTCCACTGTGTGTATGCTGGGTTAGTACGTCTAAAATCCAATAGGACAATCCTATGACATGTTCGTTTATTTGTCAATTATATGTTGTATCGTTGTCACTATTGTTTTGGAAATGTTAGGGCTTGATTGTTTATGTATAATTTATTCAAAATGAATTTATTTGGTTAACCATTGTTAATTTTGAAAAAGGTGGTATAGTTAGATGTTAGTGGAATTTTAATAATGAATTAAAATAATATTTAGTATAAAATGATTGAAATTGATGTAATGTAAAAGTATGAGATAAATGATTGAGAATGATTGGAAATGGTAGGTTGTTAAAATTATGTGAGTGGATGAATAGTAAATTAAAGTTGATATGATGTGTAAGAATGATTAGTTTGTATTATTTAATTTTATAAATAATATTAAAGATTATAGAGTTAGGTTAAAGTTGAGTTAGATTTTGAGTATGAAATAAAGTTGAATAAATTATTTCAGAAGCAATCAAACCCTTAAACTCGTGGAAGTCCCCATATATATTAATTCAAATCGTGCTGATAAGTGGTAGGCTCGCATGCTTCGGGATCCTATGTGGCAAAATTACAAGGTTCGTTGTTAGGCTTGGGTAGATTTAATTTACTTCCAATCCAAAAATTATTAGGTCCGGATTATCTATAAATATGTTGATTATTTATTATCATGTTACATGTATTAATTGTATTTTAATATCATATTTTATTATAACCATTGAATTGTAAATTTATTTTAAAAGTTAATAACTTTTGTATTTTTTATCAGTTTTACATATATAATATATCAAATTAATCATCTCTTGATGAGCTTCGATTTAACATCCATATTGGTATAAAAGAAAATATATTTATCTTTATAACAATAATAAAATTAATTTTATGAAAATTTACACGTAGCCCACCTAACTATACGGTTTTTTGCACTTTACCCACTCAACTTTTTCTCTTGACACTTTGCCCATATAACATTCTAAATAATTGCACTTGACCAATTTATGGTCATCGTCCTGCCATTTCTAAGGGCAAAGTGTAAATAAAAAAAGTTGAGTGGGTAAAGTGCAAAGAAACGTATAAGTGGGTGGGTAAAGTGTAAATGTTTCAATGACAATTAGTTTAATGAATGAATGAAAAGTCAAATTTGCCCTTAGAAATTTTCGACGATGACCGGAAATTAGTTAAGTGTAATTTTTCGCAAAGTTATATGGTCAAAATGTCACGAAAAAAAAAATTGAGTGGGTAAAATGCAAAAAAAAACTCTATAGTTAGGTGGGTTAAGTGCAATTTTCCCTTATTTTTAATATTAATTAGAAAAAAAATGTTTATCAATTAATGTATTTATATTTCAAGTAGTTATATGATATAAATTATAAAAACTATTATAATCTAACACATTTAAGTCGCACAAGTAACAAGTGTCATTCTAAAATATATAATAATATATATTTTTTGTAAAAAAAATGAAATTTAAAATAATTTTTCTCATTAGTTTTAAAACTTTAAAATAATTTTTTAACAAGCACCCGTTTAATACACGGGTGTTGTATTAGTAATTATTTTATTTATGAAAATTTAAATACAAAACTACATTTTAACACATGGTAATAACAACATCTACAATGCTTTGGGTCTAGTCTTGCATATGTGGCATGTAAATGAACTCAAATTATGGATGACATGGACAAAACTATGTAAAATTAACACAATTCACTCCAATGCAAAAAACTAGGTCTCTACTTGGTTCTAAAATAAACATAAAGATAGACCAAGTCTCTTTTTTTTGGCTGCCACATCTGCAGAACCCAATCTACTTCTTGCATTGGAGAGTATATTTTTTAGACTGAGTCTATTTTTTAGGTGACACATATTTTTTTGTGATTGAACAGATCTACTTCTTGCATTGGAGAGTGATTATCCTACTTCACTTCAATTTTGCATTGAATAGAAATTCTCTTATGAGAGAGCACGACTTTGGCTGTCCCAAATAGAATCGCTTCCAATATGGCTTCCACCGAAGCCAATTTAGTAATTAGTAAAGCTGTCCGAGATCGGCGGCTCGGCCTTACGAAGGGTTCTTCCCGGTTATGACGTTGGTTCACCCGGTTTGGTTCGGCCCAAGCTTGAGCGTTCGCCGGTACCTGAAAGCCCGCCGGAATTCCTCCGGTGCAAGACCCTCCGACACCCAAGTTAGAATCTCGGATTTCTTAGAGAGAAAATGTGTGTAATAAATGTTGTAGTAATGATATTAAATGAGATCTTACCTCCCATGTAATATCCCGATATTTTATCGGTATAAATTATGTTTTAGTTCCGATATAATAACGTTATCGATTATTATTGTCGGAATTAATTATTTTCAGTCGAGATTACCGAAATTTATTTTCGACGTACCATTTACGTTCGGAATAATTTTGGTAATTAAGCATTATGTTTAATTAAATAATTAAACATAAATTAGGTGATTAATTATAATTAACCACATCATTAAGCCCATTAGCCGTGAGATGTTAAGAAATTGGTCCCAATTTTTGTATTAGGCCGTGAGCATGTATGTACTAGGCCCAATGATACCTTATTTTTCCTAAGTCATAAGGATTTGATTTTCCTTCTCATGCTTTAGCTTATACACGTGTTAAGAGGAGGAATAATATGTGGGGATGAGTCATGCTAGTGTTGCTAATAAGAGAACAAGTGTTTGCTCAAGAAAGGGCCACGAGTGCCCATTGTCATCACCAAAGAAAGGCTCCCTCTCGTCACTTAGTATATAAGCGTAGCCTTGGGGTGAATTTTCCCCCAATTTTCCCTATAAGACATACTCATAAATTTTCCCTCCACATATATTTACGATCAGCAAACTTTAAGCAAGTCACCCTCATTTCTCAAGCTTAGTTCTCTCACGGCAAATCGGAGTACCGCACGGCGCACGCGAGACAAGGAGTCACGCCCTATTTTCGATTTCAGTCGAACGATCGGAGAGGTAACTCCTTCTTCAGCTTATAATCATATTAATAAGGACATGTTAAAGTTCAGTGTTCGATCTATTTGCGAGAAATTCAAGCAAAGTCGTGCTTAAGGCCGAACATGTTTAAGTAGGATCATATCCGAATTATGTTCATTTCAGTCTGGCAAGTTCCGAGCATTTATCGTTCATTTAGCCTTTATTCAGTTCATCATGTTCAGTCAAGTACGTTTTGTCGAGTAAAGTTAGAGTTTGGTCGATAAATTGGCCCACGCCGTCGCTAGCGCCTATCGCGCGTAGCCACGGGCGGCCGCGGTCCGTGTTTTAGTGATTTCAGTAATCATCATGTTCTGTCCGTGTGTTTATGTTTTAAATTGCCTTAAAGTGATGTTCATGTCATGTTGTTCTGGAGTTGCCGAGTAAAAAGGGGTTGTGGCCGAAAGACGGCGTATAGCCGTCGGCGGCGCACGGCGCGCCCACCGCGGCCCTTTCATGTTCATCATGCTACGGTTGCGTTTCCAGGTCATAATGTTCATGTTAAGTCATGTTATGTCCAGTTATGTTAAGTTGGTCGAGATATTTTTTTCAGTTTGGTCGAAGAATTGGCCGTAGGCCGTAGGCCTCGCACATAGCGAGCCTACCACGGCCGTGTGTTAGGACCAGTGAGTAAGTTCAGCAACTTCTTTATAAATTCAGTACAATGTTCATGTTAGGTCAGAAAAGGTTAAAAGAAGTCAGTTCGGTCGGAAAATTTTGTCGGACGGCCGGCAAGACAGGCAGCGCACGCCAGCGAAGCTGCGTGCGTGATGCCTGCGCATGGCAGCGTGCGAATGACGACAGTAGCACGCCAACCCTCTCAGCCATGCGTGTCAGCGTACCGTAATGCACGGCAGCGTGCGGTACGCGTCCATCAGTACCCGCAGCGTTGCCCAACCAGCGTCACCCAGTGCCTGTGCCCGCGCACACAGCGCGGGGCAGCACCCAGTCCAGCACCGCAGCGTCCAGTACGTGCTGTGGGCAGTCAGTCAGCCAGCCCTGCGGGACGCCGCGCACACCCGGTACGCCCAGCAGCGCCCGGGACAGCGGCCCAGCACCCGCAGCAGCCAGCAGCGCCCGTGCACGCTGTGCGTTGCACGCGGTAGGCTGCTGGCCGAGCCCAGCCGACTGCCGGTTCGGTCGGACCGCAGTCCGGTCCAGACCGGTTCAGTCTCATATTAGTCCGGTTCATTTCATGTTTAAGTGTTCAGCCCGGGTTATAAATTTTAAGGACATTTTCAGTTAAATTTCCGGGATTATTTCAGTTCAATAAAATCATGTCCAACCAGTTCATGTTAAGTCAGTTCCGGTTATTCCGGATAAGTCTAAATATCATGTTAAGTTAAACAGAGCATCTTAACGAAATTAATCAGTTAAGTTATCAGTCTGAGCATAGTCAATAGTAATTGTTTATATTATTTTCAGTTTGATCAGGCATCAGCACTACCGTTCAGTTCAGCAGTTCATGTGGGGACTCAGACTACGTATCACATTGATTATAATTACAGTACCATGTTTGAGGTATGTATTTCAGTTGAGGCATCCGCTCGAAATGGTCGCCGGTCCATTCTGGGTTCTAGTGGCCCTAGTCTGCCCACTAGAGTGTGCACATGGTGTCCGGCTTTGCCGGCAGATGAGGTAACGGTCAGGGTCACTTTTGAGTGACGATTTCAGGGTCATGTTTGCATGACGTTTTCAGGGTCACGGTTGCGTGACGATTTCAGTTTTTACCGGCTTGAGGTTGAGGTTATATACTGATATCATGATGTTGTTATTATTTTCGATGTTTTACATTAGTATGAGTTTCCACGGAGCACAGTGCCATAATGCTCACTCCCCAATTTTATCATGTTTTTTTTCAGGTCAGGACGTCGGGCTGGGAGCATGAGCGTGACGTGACGGGGACTTCAGGATATTTATATTTTGGGACTGTATAATTATGTTGACTTTCGCTTCCGCTTATGATATTTTGATGACTTTTGACGTACTCGTTTTGACGAAATTATCTTTTGACGAACTTTTGAGAACTTATGATTTCAGTAACCGGACGATTTTATTAAAATTAAAATAACGGTTTTTCTAAGTTAAGTCACGATTTTTAAAGGTAGCACCCCGAATCAGTTTTCGCAAAGTAAAAAGGTTTTATTTTAAATAATTTTGCGAAATTTGCGCTACTCTGATTTTACGATAAGGAGGGGTGTTACAATTGGTATCAGAGCACGTTTCTGCGTCTCTGAAAAAGATTTTCAGTAAGTAATTTTTCAGAAAAACCTGAACCGTCATGCTCACGCCCTGCCGACGACAGGTAAGTGCTGATTCAGTTTTTCAGTTATAAACATATTACTTTGTCTATGCTCAGAATTAAGGATCAGGACTTTAGCTAAGATGCTCGAATAAGGTTCAGACTTTAGAGTTCGGACATGACTCTAGAATTCAGGCATTCGGATATGACTCTAGACGTTAGGATTTTTCCTATATGACTCTAGAGTTCTTCAAATTTCACGTCAGTATTTTCGGCCACTTTTAGCTACTCGTCAAGAGATTTGTCTGCCTTAGTAATCAGTCAGAATGTTATCATGTATTCAGTAATGTTAAACTTTCTCAATGTTCAGATGCCGCCCCGTAGGAAATCCCTGTATTGGGGACGAGTGGATTCAGAACCTTAGAAAGAGGATTAAGTTTGGGAACTCTAGATTCAATTCTAGATTCACTCAAGTCAAGTTAGCAACTAGTCAGAAGATTTGTAAGCACTCGTGCTAAACAAATCTTTATAATCATGTTTCTCAGATATTTTTATCGAGAACTGCCATTTTGTCAATCAATTGGCAGACTCCAGGGAGAAATTCCTTGATTTAATTCGAGGAATAGACTCAAAGTTCCTAAGTCAGATCAGTAAGTCATGTTCAAAGCAAGAATTTTCATGTTAAAGGTTGTTATAATTCTCAAGTCATTGTTAAGATAACGGTTTCCAGTATATAAGAGTCAATAGTTCGGGTTACCATGGAGGCTTGAAATAAGAGCCACTCAGCCGGGTATACCATGGAGGCTTGAAGCTGGGGCCGAATCAGTAAGATTTCAGGTAATAACAACCTTTCAAGTCAGTCATGTCAGATATTTTATCAGTCATGATATTTTAAGTTATGACTTTCAGAAATCCAGATCAGCTAATTACCTTGTACTTGCGGGACCAGTTGATACTGGAACAGCCCTATATAGTACAGAGTTCAGGTTCACGATTTACAGTTTATGTTCATGATGTAAGGTCGACGTATAATAGTTGATCAGCCGGGTAAAATGTGGCGGTCTGATATACAGACCATCAGTCCAGATTTACCTGAAAACTGGAAGTCGCACCTTATCAAGTCAAGTAAGTCAGTAAATATCATGTTTTCAATCTCGAAGCGACTATTTAGTTGCCTCGGGATAGTTTTCAGAGTTCGGATAAAGATGGTTCAGTTATGTAAGAGTCAAGACATGGTAATTCAGTTAGGTGAATATTCAGGCCAGTCATGTCAAGATCGAGGATAGTCTGTCTGGTAAGACAAGACTTATCTACCATTTTCAGTATGTCAGCGCCTCGATTCTCAAATTCTGAAGAATCTGAGAAATCGTGGGAGATATTAAGCCATGAGGGACTTCTTCTTGAGGTTAAGTTTAACCTCGAAGGGAGTAAAACGTTGCAGGTACCACAGGTGGACATTCGCCGCGATGAAGAAGAGCCAATCGACAACAACAGATCGTGCCATGATGGTAAACCGACGCTTTCCATTCAAAGATGCCATGCCTGAGTCTCAGTACACTGGGAGATTGCAGAGAGAGTCTTCACCACCAGCATTCCGATTGGAGATCCGCCAGCAGCCAGGATAGGACGACCAACATATTTCAGAGTTTCGTTTTGAAATCATGTCTTATCAGTGGAACACTTTCTTTTAGAAAAGTGTCCATTTTCAGTCAGCAGTATTCTACAATTCACTCAATTGTGAATTGATGTATTTTCAGTTCAGATCAAGTCTCTTATTCAGTATTAAATTACTGGATTCTAGAGTCATGCAATCCGTAAGTATAAGCTTTAAGTTAAGCTTGTACATTCCAGTTTTACTATTTCCAAGGAGCTCAAGAGGAGGTTAACTTCAGCACCGGTGTTGACTATTCTCGATCCTTCTCGGAGTTTCACTATCTTCAGCGATGCTTCGAGACAGGGCTTGGGATGTGTCCTTATGCAGGACGGACAGGTCGTTGCGTATGCTTCACGTCAGCTTAAGCCTCATGAACAGAACTATCCTACACACGACTTGGAGTTAGCAGCAGTCGTTCATGCTCTGAAGATCTGGCGACATTATCTTTATGGCGGACGTTGCGAGATTTTCACAGACCATAAGAGCCTGCAGTATATCTTTACGCAGAAGGAGCTTAATATGAGGCAGCGCCGTTGGCTTGAGCTTGTCAAGGATTACGACTGCTCTATTCAGTATCATCCGGGAAAGGCGAACGTCGTCGCAGATGCCCTAAGCTGAAAGGTGAAGGGTGACTTGACGTACGTCATTACGCAGCAGAGTTCGTTGATTCATGAGTTTGCCCAGATGCAGCTTCAGGCGATTGATGCACTTCCCATAGCTGTCTCGGGGAGTACCAGTGCCAGTGTCAGTGCTATGTAGCTTCAGCCGACACTGAGAGAAAGAATCCGGCGAGAGCAGGCTTCTGACGAGTTTGTTCGTGTCATGGAGGCCAAGGTTCGCGCTGGAGGTGTCAAGGATTTTCAGTTAAGTGCCGATGGTGCCTTAGAGTTCAGAGGCAGGATCGTGGTCCCGAAGGTCGAGGCGTTGCGGAAGGAGATAGTATCAGAGGCACATACCGCACCCTACTTGGCCCATCCCGGGAGCACGAAGATGTATCACGACCTGAAAGGGTCATTCTGGTGGCGAGGCTTGAAGAAGGACGTCGCCGAGTTCGTAAGGAGGTGTCTTACCTGTCAGCAAGTCAAAGCCGAGCATCAGAGTCTGATTTGCCTCCTACAGCCACTACCGATCCCGAGGTAGAAGTGGGAGGAAGTCACGATGGATTTCGTTACGGGATTGCCGAGGTCGTCTGAACATCACGACGCTATTTGGGTCGTGGTCGACAGATTGACTAAGGTCGCGCATTTCTTACCCGTTTCGATGAAGATGTCTCTGGACAAGTTGGCTGAGATATATACCCGTGGGATCATCCGACTCCACGGAGTGCCCGTTACGATCGTATCAGACAGAGATCCCAGATTCGTCAGTCGATTCTGGCACAGCTTACATGAGGCGATGGGCACGAAGCTTGAGTTCAGTTCAGCCTACCATCCGGAGACAGATGGTCAGTCCGAGCGGACTATTCAGACGCTTGAGGATATGCTTTGCGCTTTGGTTGTTGACAGGGGTGCTAAGTGGGAGTCACTGTTGCCGTACACCGAGTTCGCGTATAACAACAGCTACCATTCTTCCATTCAGATGGCTCCTTACGAGGCACTTTATGGTCACAAGTGTCGTTCCCCTCTCTATTGGGACGACGTTGGAGAGCGACGAGTACTCGGTCCTAAAATGATCGAAGAGACAGCGGAGCAGATCGAGTTGATCCGACAGAGACTCAGAACAGCTCAGAGTCGACAGAAATCTTCCGCCGATCATCATCGACGAGACATTCAGTTCGAAGTTGGTGAGCCAGCCTTTCTCAGAGTTCGTCCGATTCGTGGAGTTGTGCGATTCGGAAAGAGAGAAAAGCTGCACCCTCGTTTCATTGGTCCGTTCGAGGTTCTCGAGCGAGTAGGCGAGGTCGCGTATCGCTTAGCCCTACCTCCCGAGTTATCAGGAATTCATAATGTTTTCCATGCATCAACGTTGCGCAAGTACGTGTGCGACCCCGATCATGTCATCCCTCATACGGGTATTCAGGTTCAGTCAGATCTTACGTACGAGGAGCGACCGGTTGCTGTACTAGACCGTCAGGTCCGTCGGCTCCGGAAGCGAGATATTCCCCTCGTACGTATTCAGTGGGATCGCCACGGAGCTACTTGGGAAGAAGAGTCTGATATTCACGCTCGTTTCCCAGACTTTCAGTTTTGATGTACATATTCCTTTATTCTATGTACATAGTTCATGTGTATCATTTATGTTTTGAATTTCCGAGGACGAAAATTTTGTAAGGAGGGAGGATTGTAATATCCCGATATTTTATCGGTATGAATTATGTTTTAGTTCCGATATAATAACGTTATCGATCATTATTGTCGGAATTAATTATTTTCAGTCGAGATTACCGAAATTTATTTTCGACGTACCGTTTACGTTCGGAATAATTTTGGTAATTAAGCATTATGTTTAATTAAATAATTAAACATAAATTAGGTGATTAATTATAATTAATCACATCATTAAGCCCATTAGCCGTGAGATGTTAAGAAATTGGTCCCAATTTTTGTATTAGGTCGTGAGCATGTATGTACTAGGCCCAATGATAACTTATTTTTCCTAAGTCATAAGGATTTGATTTTCCTTCTCATGCTTTAGCTTATACACGTGTTAAGAGGAGGAATAATTTGTGGGGATGAGTCATGCTAGTGTTGCTAATAAGAGAACAAGTGTTTGCTCAAGAAAGGGCCACGAGTGCCCATTGTCATCACCAAAGAAAGGCTCCCTCTCGTCACTTAG
>CACSLK010027838.1:5450581-5471798 GCA_902706635.1 Striga hermonthica | reverse complement strand
AGACCGCAGTCCGGTCCAGACCGGTTCAGTCTCATATTAGTCCGGTTCATTTCATGTTTAAGTGTTCAGCCCGGGTTATAAATTTTAAGGACATTTTCAGTTAAATTTCTGGGATTATTTCAGTTCAGTAAAATCATGTCCAACAAGTTCATGTTAAGTCAGTTCCGGTTATTCCGGATAAGTCTAAATATCATGTTAAGTTAAATAGAGCATCTTAACGAAATTAATCAGATAAGTTATCAGTCTAAGCATAGTCAATAGTAATTGTTTATATTATTTTCAGTTTGATCAGGCATCAGCACTACCGTTCAGTTCAGCAGTTGAGGTGGGGACTCAGACTACGTATCACATTGATTATAATTACAGTACCATGTTTGAGGTATGTATTTCAGTTGAGGCATCCGCTCGGAATGGTCGCCGGTCCATTCTGGGTTCTAGTGGCCCTAGTCTGCCCACTAGAGTGTACACATGGTGTCCGGCTTTGCCGGCAGATGAGGTAACGGTCAGGGTCACTTTTGAGTGACGATTTCAGGGTCATGTTTGCATGACGTTTTCAGGGTCACGGTTGCGTGACGATTTCAGTTTTTACCGGCTTGAGGTTGAGGTTATATACTGATATCATGATGTTGTTATTATTTTCGATGTTTTACATTAGTATGAGTTTCCACGGAGCACAGTGCCATAGTGCTCACTCCCCAGTTTTATCATGTTTTTTTTCAGGTCAGGACGTCGGGCTGGGAGCATGAGCGTGACGTGATGGGGACTTCAGGATATTTATATTTTGGGACTGTATAATTATGATGACTTTCGCTTCCGCTTATGATATTTTGATGACTTTTGACGTACTCGTTTTGACGAAATTATCTTTTGACGAACTTTTGAGAACTTATGATTTCAGTAACCGGACGATTTTATTAAAATTAAAATAACGGTTTTTCTAAGTTAAGTCACGATTTTTAAAGGTAGCACCCCGAATTAGTTTTCGCAAAGTAAAAAGGTTTTATTTTAAATAATTTTGCGAAATTTGCGCTACTCTGATTTTACGATAAGGAGGGGTGTTACATCCCAACTATGGAATTTACCCTTTATGTAGTGATTAGCTGGACGACTTTCCTCTCGGGACCGTTCGTCCCTCAATGCCCGTTGAGTAAGTAATATTCGTCTGATAATTGGCTCTCGGTCGAGCACCCTATCTCAAGTCGATGCTAGGGCCCAGGTTCGACCCTGGTCGGTGCTTTACGGTTAATGATCAAGGGTCGAAGGTCTAAGGGTTTAAGGGTCGAGGGTGTAAGGGTTTAAGGGTCAAGGGTCTAAGGGTCGAGGGTCTAAGGGTATAAGGGTTGAGGGTCTAAGGGTCTAAGGGGTTGAGGGTCTAAGGGTCTAAGGGTCGAGGGTCGAAGGGGTTGAGGGTCTAAGGGTCTAAGGGTCGAGGGTCTAAGGGTATAAGGGTCGAGGGTCTAAGGGTCGAAGGGGTTGAGGGTCGAGTCATGTTAGGCCGAGTCGTGTTGGGCCGAATATGGTACTAATATCCCTATCAACTACTCCCCCTATTTACGAGTATGCGAGACGAAAATCGCGTAGTCATAAATATTAATATTCATGCGTCCTGCTACCGCTATGCATTATCTTATCGTACCGTTCTTAACACAAAATTATCGGGTATGCTCCAAGTCCACACGGTGTTAAGCCCGGTCAACTCGACATTGACTAAAAGGCTTTGGTTGGTCTTAACATTTGAATATCCCTTTGACCCACATCTTCTTCCTACCCCAAGACCATGCCCTACCCCAATGCTCTCACCTAACACATTATGTGGCTCTTATTTATCCAACAAATTTTTATCCCTTAGGCTCTTTCTTTCTCCTCCTCAAATATCCTCTCTTCTTCCTTCAACACTTTCTTTCTTCTCATTTCAAAAGAATTTTTCTCTTATTCTCTTCTCCCTAACTTCTCCTCTCCTCTATTAACCCTTCTCCTAATCTCTTCTTCCCAACCATTCTTTCTTCCTCTTCCCTACGACAACTCACTCACTAGCTTCCCCACCCGGCGGTCCGACCACGAGCCACTTTACCCTACGGTTCGATTGCGGGCATCTCCACCCGACGGCACGAACAAAAAAAAGGGGTTTTTGGCACCACTTTACACTTGACATTCTTCTCTAGTCAACCTTTCTAACCAAGCTCAGATCGTTGCCAACTATGGGTATGTAGCTTTGAATCCCCTCATTTTTTTTTCTTTCTTGTTGTTGTTGTGGTTTTCTCTTTTGTGGTGTGTATTACTTGCACTAGCTACTCAATTCTTAGACTAGGTAGAATTTCGAATTTGAGTCGGGTTCCTCTTGTCTAATGGTTCTTATGCCACTTTCATTCCATCCCTTTATGTAGATATTCCTTTCGATCCTCCCTCCGACACCCATGTTTCTCATTTACTCGATGAGGCCGAGGGAGTGTTCACTTGGGACGAGCTACAACGGTTTGGAGACTCGCGCCCAAACGACCCTTTTGACCTTGATGATATTCCTTCCATTTATGACGTACCCGATTCGATTTTGGGTCATGGAGCGTCTTTAGTTTGTTCGGATAGGGGTGGCCCTTCTCCGATCAAGTCGAGTGATCTCTGTTCCCCTTCGGCCGATTCGGGTAGCCATAGCCCCCATCCGGCTAGCATGGCTAGATCTGGGTCTCTTTCGGCCTCTTCAAGCGGGTTCGATTCTCCTCTGTTAGTTGACCGCCCCACTAGGCCTAGCCCTTTTGCTCGTATGTCGGCCGATGAGATTGATAGGTTTAAGGATACTTGCGAGTTGCCCTCTGGTTGGGAGTTCGTGAAGCCGGAGCTTACCGACACGTATGACCACCCTTCTTTCGGTTGCTATACCTTTTTCAAAGACCAAATTGGTGTTGGTCTCTGATTTTCTGGTATTGATGATCTCTTGCGCTTATGTGGGGCTTTCGATTTTCCGTTGAACCAACTCCCCCCGAATGCTATCCGGACCATGATTGCTTTTGCTATTTTATGTTGCCACCGGTTGGGACAATCAGAGCCCGACTTTTACTTCTATTGCTACAGATTAGGGTTTATTTTGAAGCTTCCCATGAACATCCCTTAATGGAAGAAAAGATTTTTCTTCATTCGACCCCCGCCTGATACATAAGAAATTCACACCACCGAGTAGACCGAAGAAGCAACCCCATTGGAAACAATTAGTCCGGGATTGGAACGAAGAACCTATAGACATATTACTCCTCACTTCTCCAATTACCCTTCGCCATTATGTCGGTTTGACATCCAAGAGTCCCGATCCTTCCAAGATCGTAGGTACTAATGGCCAATGTCCTACTACTTGTATTTATATTGTTGTGTTGTTTTTTTTTATGTGTATGATTCTTCGACGCTTGCCTTTGGTGTGCGCGGGTCGCTTCTGATGTGTGGGGGTCAAGTAAATCGACCCTTGAGAAACCCTTGCCGGGGTTCCCCATGTATTTTCGTATGGATCGACTACGTCCTCCATGGACCAACCGTATCGACTTTACGCCCTCGGGTCGCACCGGTCGACTATTTCGACCTTATACCCTTGTCGGTCCTTGCACCTCGTTTGCTTCCCTTTTTTTTGTGTGGTCGAACTAGTCAACCCTCCGGCACATGGGTCGGCCGCATCGACCCTATGCTTACGGGTCGAGCTAATCGACCCTCCGGCACATAGGTCGACCGCGTCGACCCTATGCTTATGGGTCGAGCTAGTCGACCCCCGGACACATGGGTCGACCGCACCATCCCTATGTTAAGGGTCGAGCTAGTCGACCCCATCTGCTCACTCTCTTTCTTCTTTTTTTTTTACAGTGTGGGTCGATCAAGCCGACCCTACGTACGCGGTCGTGTGGGTCGACCTTGTCGAACCCATACGTCTGGTCGTGCGGTCGGCCCTACACGCACGGTCGTGTGGGTTGACCGTGTTGACCCCACAAGTCCGATCGTATGAGTCAACCGAGTCGACCCTATATACGGGGTTATGTGCGTCGATTATTGTTGTCCCTCTGCCTTTGATTATTGCTTTGTATTTGAGATGTATTTGTATTGACCATTTGCACTTATCATTTTCAGATAGCATCATTAGACAGGCGACTCTGTAGAAGAAACGGGCCTCTTCCGGGAAGAAGCGCGATGATGGACCCTCAAACCAGGATCGTCTGGACCGGCCCGCGGTGCGTACCCGCAACCAGAGCCAATCGGCCCAACACCATTCGACCCATTCCACTGCTGACGACCCCTCTCGTGATGACGCACACCCCTCCTCCGGCCGCACCACGTCAACCCCCGATCGCTCGGGCCGTCAGATGATTGGTCCTGTTTTATCTCCTCTCATTGGCCGGTCCTCCCAGGCTCACCTCACTTCTACTCGCGACGAGGTAGGCTCCCGCAACCGGTCTCTGGCTTTTAAATCGGGCGATGGCGTGGTTGCTCCTGTCGACTTTGGGAAAGATGTCGATCCCGTTCATCTTGCCCGATATCTGCACTCAGTCATACCCGCTTCAGAGAATCAGCACTTCGAGGGTAGACCACAAGATCAGGCTCACGTGGCAGCTCATGACTTTGTCAGGTTAGCTTTGTTTCTTGATTATACATTATCTTAGGTTGGTCTTCAACGCTTTCCGACCAAATTGAAAATGATGTTGCCCCCCTTTCTCTTTTTGTAGTTCGTTGGTGCTGCGAGCTCTTTACTCATTGACGAGATAAATGGAGTGGCCGCAGCTGACCGCATGGAGGCCAAACAGCTCCAGCAGCAGCTCGATAAGGCGCACTCTACCATCGGGACGTTGAAGGGCCAGCTGGCCGAGGCCCGTAAGGGCAAAGAGGATGCAGGGCGGAAGTTGGGAGTCGCCGAGCGGAAGGTTACGGAGCTCGAGAAGGCCTCGACCGACCGCGAGAAGGCTTACCAGGCGAAGAACGAGGAGCTAAAAAAGGAGCTTACTGCAGCAAAAAAACAGATGGAGGAGGCCGAAACCTGTCATCGTGCCTCCGTCGAATCCTTTCGCCGGGAAGGGTTTAGGGGTTTTCCGAGCTCCAAGGAGGGTCGAGGCTTCCTAATCGCCTATCGGGACGAGATCATCAGCCGGTATAGCAACTCGGTTCCCTATCTTCATCTACTCGTTCCAACGACTAAGCAGTACTTGAAACTAGTCATTGAGCGCACCCAGGCGCAGACTGTCGCCAAAGGTTTTAAGGGGGCATTCGATGAAGAGGCGTTGAACAGCGACCTCCCTTGGCCCAGGGGGTTCAAGGACGACGGTACTCTGCCCTATGATCAACTTTATTGGGATCAAGCTCTTGACGCTGCGGTGAGAACCGCAGGCCTCAAGGGTCGGGTGGATTTACCGTCTCCTTTTCCACCCTCGCCTTCGCCTCCTCTTACCCCGACTCCTTCTGAGGAGGTCGAGGCAGAGGGCGACTTAGGGGGCGATGTCGATTCTGCCAATCCTACACAGTCCCAGGTGCCTCCGGAGTCCACTACTTCGCCTGACCCAACTGCAGCCGTCGAGATGCTTGTCCCTCCCACGATTGCTCCTACAACTGGTTCTGGTGTGAACCCGACCGTTGGCGCTGCCGAGCCACCCCTCGATGCATATTTTAGTTTTGTTTTCCTTTCGATATTGATCATTTTGAGACTCTGATGTTGCTCTTTGTATTTTGTGATCTCGTATGACTTTGTGTTCACGTTTTGTACTATTCGCACTTGTTTTACCGGCGTTTCACGTATTTGATGTTGTAGCTCTGATTTTGTATTCGGCTATTCGCACTCGTTTTAACGCTTTGTATTGTTCATTTATCACGTTTCGGGTCGAGTACGTCGACCCTTCCCCTTTTAGGGTCAAGCAGGTCGACCCTTGTGGTGTTTATGTCATGGTCATTCGAATCTTAGGTTTTCTGTCGGCTTATGAGGGCTAGAAAATGTTCGCCCCAGTCGATTTAGAGCCAAGGCTTCTGATCGACCCGCGTGACCTTAGGATTTTTTGCCCGGATGATCTAGCCCTAAGGCTTCTGACCGACCCGCGTGGCCTTGGAAATATTCGCCCAGGACAATCTAGCACTAAGGCTTCTGATCGACCCGCGTGGCCTTGGAAATATTCGCCCCAGACGATCTAGCCCTAAGGCTTCTGATCGACCCGCGTAGCCTTTGAAACAATTGACCCCGGACGATCTAGCCCTAAGGCTTCTAATCGACCCGCGTGGCCTTGAAAACATTTGCTCTGGATTATCTAGCCTTAAGGCTTCTGATCGACCCGCGTGGCCGTGGAAATATCTGCCCCGGACGATCTAGCCCTAAGGCTTTTGATCGACCCGTGTGGCCTTGAAAATATTCGACCCGAACGATCTAGCCCTAAGGCTTCTGATCGACCCGCGTGGCCTTGGAAATATCCACCCCAGCGATCTAGCCCTAAGGCTTTTGATCGACCCACGTGGCTTTGGAAATATTCGACCAGGACGATGTAGCCCTAAGACTTTTGATCGACCCGCGTGACCTTGAAAACCTTTGCCCCGGATGCTCTAGCCTTAAGGCTTCTGATCGACCCGCGTGGCCTTGAAAATATCCGCCCCGGACGATCTAGCCCTAAGGCTTTTGATCGACCCGCGTGGCCTTGGAAATATTCACCCATGACGATCTAGCCCTAAGGCTTCTGATCGACCCGCGTGGCCTTACAGGTAATAATGAACACTACCGCTTATAACAAAACACGACATTTCATTAGTCACATCATCACAGACATTGTCGTACATTAAAACGCCCTTAGGGCTACGAGATATTCACAGAAACAAGTACTTCGGTGTCAACAAAAGGTATATACATCCATTGCTTCTCCCTAACTCTACTTAAACAAAATACTTCTTAAGGTGAATAACGTTCCATGCCCTAGGCAGCGCCTTGCCATACTTGTCTTCGAGTTCATATGCTCTTCCCTTCAGAACCTTGAGAACTTTAAACGACCCTTCCCATACCGGTTCCATCTTTTTGACTTTTTTCAGCGCGTCCGCCCTTCGCCATACCAAGTCTCCGACTTGAAATCCCCTTGGTCTCACCCTCTTGTCATAGGTCGTCTTTATTCGTTGTTTGTACAAAGCCACCCCGTCTCCAAGGCCTCTCTCTAGAGCTCGATGTTAGTACCTTCATCGTATGTGTCGACCCTTCGCGAACTAGCCCCCACTTCGACAGGTATAACGGCGTCCATCCCATAGACCAAGCTAAATGGTGTTCCCCCATCGAGCTTTGAGGAGTTATTCTGTACGATCATAGCACCGAGTCCAGCTCGTCCACCCATGCGCCTGACGCTCTTTCGAGCCTCTTTTTGAGTCCTTGCACAATGATTCGGTTAGCCACCTCCACCTGCCCGTTGGCCTGCGGGTGCGCCACTACCACAAATTTCTGTTTTATCTTCATCTCCTTGCACCACGATCTAATCTTCGACCCATTGAATTGCGTACCATTATCCGATTTCAACGTTCTCGGGATACTGTATCGACAACATATGCTTGAGAATAGGAAGTCAACCACCCTCTTCTCGGTTATGGTAGCTAGTGCTTCTGCTTCGACCCACTTAGTAAAATAGTCTATAGCCACCAATAGCCATTTGCGTTGCCCCATTCCTTGTGGTAATGGTCCTACGATATCGATTCCCCATTGCGAAAAGGGGATAGGGGTCGCCATTGACATCATTTCTTCTGCGGGTCTATGTGTGGCCACATCGTACATTTGGCAGGGCCGACAAGCTGTTACCATCTTTAATGCACCAGCGCGCATGGTAGGCCAGAAGTAGCCCGCCCGCAATGCTTTCCCAACAAGCGCCCGCAATTTTATGTGGCTACCGCAGCACCCCTCATGGATTTCTCGCAACACGTAATCCCATTCCTCAGTCGACACACATTTGAGGTACGGTCCTTCATATGTCTTCTTGTATAAGTTATCCCCCTCCAAGAAGAACTTTGAGGCTCTCCTCATCAGCTTCTCTGCGGCACTTCTATCTTCTGGTTTTTCTGCTCGGGCCAGCCAATTTCTGATCTCTGCCCTCCAATCGACCCTTCCTTATACTACCATTACTTGGTCTATCGAGCTCTGCTCCATCTGCAGGAGGGTTATCGACCTAGAATCGCATTCTGCTAATGAATTGGCCATCTTGGCGAGCAAGTCCGCCCGACTATTTTCGTTTCGTGGTATTTGGACGATCTCCCATTTGGTAAAGCCTTTGAGCAACTCATGCACCTTATCCACATACCTTCTTATTCGGTCTTCTTTTACTTCGAACTCGCCCTTGATTTGGCCCACTACGAGCTGTGAGTCCGAGTGCAGCTGGACCTGCTGACCTCCCGCGGCTAGAGTGAACTGAACACCATTCATCATCGCCTCATACTCCGCTTCATTGTTTGAAGCGTGAAAGTTCAACTTCACCGCGTACTCAAGACGGTCACCCTCTTGCGTGGTTATAACTACCCCGACTCCTGCTCCTCCCATGGCGAAGCTACCGTCCACGTATGTCTTCTTGTCATATCCCCGACTGAAAAAGTGAAAAAGGTGGAAGCTTTTATGGAGGAAGAGTCGAAGAGAGGGTCCAAGGTGACATCTTTACAGAAAATGGGAGACGGCGTGGAGGATTTGATCACAATTTCGATCGCCGGAGAAGAAGTAGGGTTTGCGAGAAATGAGATGGAAGAAGACGAGTCAGAGATTAATGATAAATTGGGATCGGGCCCGGCGGATATGGCAAAAAGCAGAGAAGATTTGGGCTGCATCATTGGGCCAAGTGTTTTTTAAGAGGCGGGCCTAACCTCTTCTATCATGCCTTTGGGCTTTATCTTTATTTACAGTTTCTTTTACATTTATGTTTTTGGGCTGAAATCTTCTTTGGCCCAATTTAAGTAATAGCTTTTTAATTGTAGGGGAAAAGTTTGTTATTATTGGGACCCACTTGAGGGTATTTGTATCCGGTTTGTTGAGATGAAAAGTAAGAAATGAATTAATCTATTTTCCTCCCTTTTTCTCTACTCTCTCTCTCCTCCCCTCTCCTTTCTTCTTTCCCAATTCATCTTCAACATTGTTTGGTTTACAGAAATTACAGAAAATTACTAAAAATTACATACACCCACTTAGAGCTTAACATTTGGTATCACCCGGCTACGATCTTCCATGGCTGAAGGCACACGCATCAAAGATCTGCATGAAACACAGAAAAAAATGGATCAATTCATGCAAACAGAAATTTTAAAACGGGAAGCTGCCGAAATGAAACTCCAAGAGCAAATTACACAGTTGGGCTCTGAGGTTAAGGCTGGACATACGGAGATGCAGTCGCAAATTCAGGGTATGTTTGGCAAATTCGAGCATCTTACCAATACCCTGGCTGCTATGCAACTCCAACTCCTGAACATGGACAAAAGCAAAGCAGATGGTGAGGAGTCTATCTTTGGCCCTTTCAATGAACATAAATCTGAGACCTCATTTAGGCAACAAAAACTCAAACATCACACTGAGCAGCAGGATCATCCCCCAAACATCATCAGCCCATTACCCAAAATCGATTTTCCCCATTTTGATGGAACCAACCCTAGAGCCTGGATACTAAAATGCAACAGTTATTTCAGAATCATACCTAATATTCCTGATCAACAGAAAGTTAACCTAGCCTCTATGCACCTGGAAGGCAAAGCTGCTCAATGGTTTCAGAATTTTAGCCATCGATGCACTGATATTACTTGGGCACAATTTCTGGAACTGATCTCTGCCAGATTTGAGGAACTTAAGGAGTCTAAAATCATTGGGGAGTTCAACAAACTCAGGCATACAGGGTCATATGTGGAATATGTGGAAAAATTTGAGGAGCTCAGGGCTTGTATGCTGTGCTTAAACAAAGATTATACTGAGGACTACTTTATTGCAAGTTTTATAAGTGGGTTATCTGAGGAGCTGCAGTCATTCATTTACATGTTTGAACCAACAACTTTGCAGCAGACTATGGATCTTGGCAGGAAGCAACTAGTCACCTTAGAAGCCATAACAAAAAAACTCAGAAACCCAAATAGAAACTCCAACAACAGTTACCAGCCACCCAAGAGGAGTGAAATGCAGTACAACACCCCAGCCAAAAGCACACAGAATCCACAAAGGAACCAAGTCAGACTCCTAACCTCTGCTGAAATGGCTGCTAGGAGAGAGAAGGGTCTTTGCTATAATTGTGATGAGCAATACACTTATGGCCACAAATGCAAACACAGACTCAATTACATGGTTATGACTGAGGAAGAGGAGGGAAACCTCCTGCATTCAGCTGAAACAGTGAGGAAGAGAACCTAGACACAATGGAGGAAATTCAAATGTCTTTGAACGCCTTGGCTGGTGCTAATGGTTTGACTACCATGAGGGTGTTTGGCAACTCTGGGGAGCACAAACTTCACATCCTCATTGACTCTGGTAGTACCCTGAGCTTTATCCAATCAAGTACTGCCAAGAACTTAAAGCTCACCCTAAGGGCAGCCAAACCTATAGCTGTGAGGGTAGCTAATGGGCAAAGGATGTTGAGCTCACTTGTAGTTGATGAATTTAAATGGAAAATGCAGGGACACACCTTTACCTATCAGTTAGGGGTGTTGGACAATGAAGGGTGTGATATGATTTTAGGTGGTGACTGGCTCAAAAGTTGTACCCCTGTGGAATTGGACTATGAGAAGATGCATGCGACGGTTAATGTGCAGGGGAAAAGAGTAAAGATACAGGCTGTCAAATCTGAGACCCATTGTCAACACATTTCAGCTCCAGCACTTTACAAACTGATACATGAGGACTGTGGTGACAAGGTTGAGGGCATTTACTGGCTAACCATCAAGAAACCAGAAACACCCAACAACAAGAACTCAGAGGTGGAATATATCTTAGAGGAGTTTCAAGATACTTTTCAGGAACCTACAGGTCTACCACCAAGCAGAGGGGTTCAACACCAAATTGTCCTTAAACCTAACAGCCTTCCTAAACACCAATTTCCTTACAGGTCCTCTCATTGTCACAAAGAGGAAATAGAAAAAATTGTTAAGGAAATGCTTGCAGCAGGCATTATTCAGGACAGTAAAAGTCCTTTTGCCTCACCTGTTATACTAGTGAAGAAAAAGGATGCTACATGGAGACTATGTGTGGACTACAGGTACCTTAACAGCCTCACAGTGAAGCATGACTATCCCATCCCTGTCATTGATGAATTATTGGATGAGCTACAAGGAGCTAAATATTTCTCCAAGATTGACTTGAGGTCAGGGTACTTCCAAATTTTAATGGAAAAGGAACACATGTACCTAACTGCATTTAGAACCCATAATGGCCATTATGAGTTCTTGGTTATGCCCTTTGGGCTTTGTAATGCCCCAGCTACCTTTCAATCATTGATGAACAAGATATTCAGAGATTTTCTAAGGCAGAGTGTATTGGTGTTTTTTGATGACATACTTATCTACAGCAAAACCTGGGATGACCACTTGTTACATTTAAGGCAGATTCTATCCATTCTAAGGCAGAATCAACTTTATGCCAAGAAAAGCAAATGCCAGTTTGCCCAGGACAGAATAGAGTATTTGGGGCATATAATAACTCAGCAGGGAGTTTCAACTGACCCACAAAAGGTTGACAGCATGATTAAGTGGCCAATCCATAAGACACTGAAGCAACTCAGGGGTTTCCTTGGGTTAACTGGCTATTACAGAAAGTTCATAAGGGGATATGGAATTATCAGCAAGCCTCTCACTGATTTGCTAAAGAAGGACCAATTTCATTGGAACTCAGCTTCTGACAAGGCTTTTCAGGACCTCAAAGCAGCTATGTCTAGTGCCCCTGTACTAGCCCTTCCTGATTACTCTAAGCCCTTCACACTGGAAACAGATGCCAGTGGAAAAGGTGTGGGGGCTGTACTCATGCAGCAAGGACAGCCTGTTGCATTTATGAGTAAAATGCTTTGCCCAAAAAACCAAGCTCTGTCTATCTATGAAAGGGAGTTTCTTGCAGTATTAATGGTCGTGCAAAGATGGAGGTACTACTTACAGGGCAACAAATTTATTATCAAAACTGATCAACAGGCATTGAAGCACCTACTTGATCAGAAAGTCATGACCCCAGTCCAACAAAAGTGGATAACCAAGCTATTGGGACTAGACTATGAGATAAGGTACAAGAAGGGTACTGAAAACAAGGTGGCTGATGCTCTTTCAAGGAGGGGCACTGATGACACAGAATGCATGGCTTTAACTACCCTGGTTCCTACATGGGTTCAGGAAATCAAGGCAAGCTATAAGGATGATACCTTTCTCACTAAGGTTCTACATGCCAACACTATTGATTCACAGGCTTATCCTAAATTCACTGTGATTGATGGCCTTATCCGGCATAAGGGTAGATTGGTTGTGGGGAAAAACACCACACTACAAAACACCATTTTGTCTACCATGCATGACTCATCCTATGGAGGGCATTCAGGAGTATTGGGGACTTATATGAGGATCAAGAATGTGTTTTATTGGCCAGGGATGAAGGCTGATGTCCTAAAATGGGTTCAAAACTGTGATGACTGTAAGAGAAGCAAGTCCAGCCCTGGTTCTTATCAAGGACTCCTACAACCTTTACCCATTCCAGATGAAGCATGGACCCATATTGCCATGGATTTCATTGAGGGTCTTCCCAAATCAGGGGGCAAAGAAGTTATATTGGTGGTAATTGACAGGTACTCTAAATATGCCCATTTTTTGGCATTATCTCACCCTTATACTGCTCCTATGGTGGCTAAATTGTTCATGGACTCTATTTACAAACTACATGGCCTACCTGTTAGCATTGTCTCTGATAGGGACAAAGTGTTCACTAGTCAGTTTTGGAAAGAATTATTCAGACTATTGGGAGTGAGGCTAGATATGTCATCTTCTTACCATCCCCAAACTCATGGCCAGTCTGAAAGACTTAACCAGTGTCTGGAGAATTACCTCAGGAGCATGACACACCACAATCCTAAACAATGGCTGAAGTGGTTGTCACTTGCTGAGTTTTGGTACAATACCAACTACCACACAAGTTTAAAGATGACACCATTTCAAGCACTTTATGGTCACCCTCCACAGGCTTTTTCTATGGGACCTTATCTGGACTCACAACAGACTGAGGTCAAAGATTTCATGCAACAAAGGAGAATGCAAGCACAATTACTCAAAGAAAATCTCATACAGGCACAGACAAGGATGAAATTTTATGCAGATAAGAAAAGAGAAGAGAAACATTTTGAGGTGGAAGAGCAAGTATTCTTGAAGTTGCAACCTTACAGGCAAAATTCTGTGGCTCTCAGAAAGAACATCAAGCTATCAGCCCGTTTTTATGGGCCCTATACCATTACTGAAAAGGTGGGGCAGGTGGCTTACCGTTTAGCGTTACCAGAAGGCTCCAAAATTCACCCTGTCTTCCATTGCTCTCTTCTCAAACGCCGGGTCAATTCGGGTACCCAAGTGGCTCCTACGCTTCCTGAAACAGATGCAGACGGCAACATTACAAAATACCCCGAGGCAATTACTGAACGCAAAATGACTTTGAGAAATGGCAAACGGATACCTCAAGTCCTTGTTTTATGGGACGCCACTCTACCGGCATCCACTTCTTGGGAGGACGTCTCCTTCGTGCGCCGCTGGTTTCCGGATCTTGATCCTTGTGGTCAAGGATCTCAAATTGGCGGGGGTAATGTCATATCCCCGACTGAAAAAGTGAAAAAGGTGGAAGCTTTTATGGAGGAAGAGTCGAAGAGAGGGTCCAAGGTGACATCTTTACAGAAAATGGGAGACGGCGTGGAGGATTTGATCACAATTCCGATCGCCGGAGAAGAAGTAGGGTTTGCAAGAAATGAGATGGAAGAAGACGAGTCAGAGATTAATGATAAATTGGGATCGGGCCCGGCGGATATGGCAAAAAGCAGAGAAGATTTGGGCTGCATCATTGGGCCAAGTGTTTTTTAAGAGGCGGGCCTAACCTCTTCTATCATGCCTTTGGGCTTTATCTTTATTTACAGTTTATTTTACATTTATGTTTTTGGGCTGAAATCTTCTTTGGCCCAATTTAAGTAATAGCTTTTTAATTGTAGGGGAAAAGTTTGTTATTATTGGGACCCACTTGAGGGTATTTGTATCCGGTTTGTTGAGATGAAAAGTAAGAAATGAATTAATCTATTTTCCTCCCTTTTTCTCTACTCTCTCTCTCCTCCCCTCTCCTTTCTTCTTTCCCAATTCATCTTCAACATTGTTTGGTTTACAGAAATTACAGAAAATTACTAAAAATTACATACACCCACTTAGAGCTTAACACTTCTATACTCCAGGCTCTTCATCGGTGGTTAATTCACGGAGGAAATCTACTAGGGCCTGGGCTTTTATGGCCCTTCGAGGTTCGAACACTAAGTCGTACTCGCCAAGCTCTACTGCTCACTTAGTTAGTCGGCCCGATACATTGGGTCGACCCAACGTATCTCCCAGCGGCATGTTGGTGCGGACGATGACCTTATGGTTCAAGAAATACGGTCTTAACTTTCGGACGTGATAATCAGCGGCAGGGCCACCTTCTCTATATCGGAGTATCGAACCTCCGCCCCTTGCAATAGTCGACTCGTGTAGTATACGGGCTTTTGATGTCGATCCTCTTTCTTTAACAAGACCAAACTGACCGCCACTTGCCCTACGGACAAGTATAGTACCAACTCATCTCCTGGCTCTGGTTTTGATAAGAGGGGTAATTCTGCTAAGAACTCTTTAAGACGCTCGAATGCCTCTTGCGCGACCGTCGTCCATTCGAACTTCGCCCCCTTCTTCAAGGCCTTGAAGAACGGGAATCTCTTCTCAGCAGCCTGGGCTATGAATCGGCTAAGCCCTGCCAATCGGCCCGCTAACACTTGGGCCTCGCGACGATTTTTGGGGGGCTTCATCTTCAGAACCGCTTGCACCTTGACCACATTCACCTCGATCCCTTTCTCAGTGACAACATATCCTAGAAATCGACCCATTTTCACTCCAAATTTGCATTTAGCTAGATTCAGCTTCATACCATACTCCCGCAGGGTGGCGAACGTCTCTTTTAGGTCTCCTACATGGTCGATGGCTTGCCTACTCTTTACCAGTATGTCATCGACGTACACTTCCATGTTTCGTCCAATCTGGCCCTTGAACATTTGGTCGACTAAGCGTTGATACGTAGCCTCTGCGTTCTTCAGACCGAAGGGCATAACAACATAGCAGTATGTCCCTTTGGTCATGACGAAGCTCATCCTTTTTTGATCGTCTTCTGCCAACGGGATTTGGTGATACCCCTGCGAGGCGTCCAACATGCTCAAAAGTTCGCACCCTGCCGTCGAATCCACTAGCTGGTCGATCCTCGACAGTGGGTAATGATCCTTAGGGCAAGCTTTGTTCAGGTCTCGGAAATCCATACACATCCTCCATTTGTCTAGCTCTTTCTTCACCATGACCGCGTTCGATAGCCACTCCGGAAACTGAATTGGTCTAACATGTCAGGCCCGTAGCAACTTTTCTACCTTATTCTCAATGACTAGGTCGAGTTCATGCCCGAAATGTCTGCGCTTTTGCTTCACAAGTGTTATCTTCTTGTCCACATTGAGACGATGGACCGCCAATTTGGGGTTTATACCGATGAGCTCTTCAGGGCTAAAAGCAAAAATGTCCACAAACTCCCTTAGCATTTGCACCAGCTCTTCTCGTTTATCATCCGACAGGTCTTTTCCTACCCGGGTCGTCTTTCCGTCTACCCCTTCGATCAGCTCAATCTCGAGAAGTTCATCCCGGGTAGCAATGTTGACTTTCACCTGCTTTTCAGTTTGCCCTACGATCTCTTCGGCTTTTCTCTTTCCTGACTGGCTTTCTTTGATGGTGACTTGATAGCAGTACCTCGCCATCTTTTGATTACCCTTTACCTTCCCCACTTTACCTTCTATGGGGAACTTCAGCTTTCTGCAATAGGTCGCTACTACTGCCTTGAAGGTATTCAGACTGGGCCGCCCTAAAATCACGTTGTATGCCAATCCAGTCTCAACAACTAAGAATCTGATCATCTTCACTTGCCTTAGAGGTGTTTCCCCTAACGCCACTGGGAGGACCACTTCACCGAGGGAAACGACTTCTGCCCCGCTGAAGCCATACAAGAGTTTGCACCAGTTGTAGGGGTAGCTCTAGCTTCATCTTGTTGAGGCAGTGTTTGAAGAGTATATCCACCGAACTTCCCGTGTCCACAAAAACGCGTTCCATGTCAAAGTTTGCTATCTCTGCTGTTATCACCAACATGTCATTGTGTGGTGCCGCAACACCCCCAAGGTCTGCAGGGCCGAAGTGGATAAGGGGTATTTTTTTTGCCAGTTGGACCTCTTCTCTCGTATGTTCTTCTAATGCCCTCGCGTGCCTCTGTCTCACCCGATTTGAGTCTCCGTCCGTAGGGCCTCCGGAGATCATATAAATTACCCATTTCTTCTGTTGGTCCTTATCGGGCTCTTCACGATCCTCTCGCCCTCTCTTATCATTCTCTTTCCTTCCCCCTTTTGGGTCCTTATCCCTTAGCACAAATTCTTTCAAGTGTTCAACCCGTATTAGTCTTTCTACTTCGTCCCTTAACTCCTTACAAGCGTCAGTTGTGTGGCCGTATTCTCTATGATAACGACAAAAGAACTTTGGTCACCCTATAGGTGCTCCGTTTTTCCTTGGCAAGGGCCGAGGTCGGTCCAACATACCCAAGCTACCTCTCTTCTCTAATACCGAAAACACTTGCCCCTTGGGGTAGTCAAGGGGGTGTAACGGCCGAACCGCTGGCCTGGCTTCCACCCTCTCTCATCTACCCGCTTGTTCTCTCGCCCTCTATCTTATCATCGGGTCGAGGGGGTCGCGACTCTTGCTTCTTCTCCTTCCTACCATCTTGTATGAAGAAGTCTGCTTGCGCCTCCTCCATGTTCATATATTTGCTTCCCCTCGCCAACAGTTCGTCATAACTTTGAGCCGGTCTCTTGGACAAAGATTCTCGAAAGGGCCCAGGCCGTAGCCCCAGGTTAATCCACCAACTTTTATCTCCTCCGTGGCCGTTGGTACTTCGACACATGCATGAGTGTAACGGGCTATGTAGGCTCGCAATGTCCTTTCTTCCCTCTGTTGCACGTTTATCAAGGATAAGTACGTCTTCTCATGTTTTCTCGTGCTTGCGAATTGGTTGGTGAATAACGAGTTGAAGCTTCGAAAGTCTTTGACTATGCCTGGCGCTAACTGGTGGAACCAATCTTGGGCGCACCCTTCAGCGTGGTAAAAAAGGCTCGACAACACACCGAATCGCTGTACCTGTGCAAAACCGCTATGTTCTCAAAGCTTCTGAGATGTTGAGCTGGGTCTATAGAGCCATCGTATGACATGGTGAGTTCTCGGAACCCTTAAGGCAGATCCGCACCCAACACTTCGTCCGCGAACGGGTGACCTGCACGGCAGGGACCTCGACGTCCTTCGATATTTTCTTGGAGCTCGTGCAGCTGCTCCGCCATGCGCTCGATGATCGAATCCCTTGCATGCTGTGGTGGGGCTCCGGATAAGTAGACCGATTGCTCCGGCTCATATTTGCGTCCGTCCACGAGTTGTCCCGTCGTTCGATCTACCGTCTCGCGCACTAATACTTCGGGTCGAGCTATTGTCTTGCGCGCCAAGGCGAAGGGTCGAGCTTCTAACCCCTACACTTCAGGTCGAGTAGTAATCGCGCTACCTGGGGGTGAAATCGACGCTAGTCTGGCCTCTACCACTGCTGCAATCATCCTCTCCAAAGCGCTAGGCGTGACTTGTATGGGCTGCTTCGAGATGAAAAGTTGAGTATTCGCGCCGGTTCCCTCCGCCGTTTCTTCTTGGAGCTGTGGCTCCCCTCCGCCTACCTCCCGGCGGGGTAAGTTCGCACTCGGTCTGGTCGGTGTTTGCATCGTCTCCGCTTGCACTGGACTGTTTTCCGCTGCTTCCGACAGCTCTGGTGGCCGTCTAGCAGCAGGGGCTGGAGTCGCCGGCGTGTCTCCACACAATACCTATCCCGGCGGCGGCCCTGCCCTACAGGACGCTTGTGCAACCACGAGTTATCTTCCTCCCGCTGCTCACACTCCCTTTCATCCACTATCTGCTTTAATCCTCGCTTCTTCGCTTGCTTTCCGGTTATGATGTAAGATATACCACTAGATCAACGTCGGTTGAGCTAGGGTCCCCACAAACGGCACCAATTTGATATGGTCCGAGATCGGCGGCTCTGGCCTTATGAAGGGTTCTTCCCGGTTACGACGTTGGTTCACTCGGTTCAGTTCGGCCCAAGCTTGAGCGTTCGCGGGTACCTGAAAGGGCGCTGGAATTCCTCCGGCGCAAGACCCTCCGACGCCCAAGTTAGAAGCTTGGATTTCTTAGTGAGAAAATGTGTGTAATAAATGTTGTAGTAATGATATTAAATGAGATCTTACCTCCCAACTATGGAATTTACCCTTTATATAGTGATTAGCTGGACGACTTTCCTCTCGGGACCGTTGATCCCTCAATGCCCGTTGACTAAGTAATATCCGCTCGATAATCGGCTCTCGGTCGAGCACCCTGTCTCCAGTCGATGCTAGGGCCCGGGTTCGACCCTGGTCGGTGCTTTACGGTTAATGATCAAGGGTCGAAGGTCTAAGGGTTTAAGGGTCGAGGGTCTAAGGGTCGAGGGTCTAAGGGTCTAAGGGTCGAAGGGGTTGAGGGTCTAAGGGGCTAAGGGTCTAAGGGTCGAGGGTTGAAGGGGTTGAGGGTCTAAGGGTCTAAAGGTCGAGGGTCTAAGGGTATAAGGGTCGAGGGTCTAAGGGTCTAAGGGTCGAAGGGGTTGAGGGTCGAGTCGTGTTAGGCCGAGTCGTATTGGGCCGAATATAGTACTAATATCCCTATCAGAGAATATATTTTTTTAGATTGAGTCTATTTTTTATGTGATATATAATTTTTTAGAAAATGCTACATGTACATAATAAATGTACATAAAGGTGTACATAACTCTCACATGGTGTGGGGTCCACTTAACTTTTTATTTTTGGTAAGTCCCACTCAATGTGAGTATTATGTACATCCTTATGTACACTATTATGTACTTGTAGCATTACTATAATTATTTTTGTGATTGAACAAAGTATTGTTTATGCTAAGTGCATCGGTTTCCTACTACTACTAGTATTTATTAATTTATATTTATTTATATACAGATTTTCTTTCTCCGGCATTTTATTTTATTTCTTTTTTTATGAGTTCCTCTCTCTAACCACCGCACCACAGGCCCACAGTATCTTTGGGAGAGAAAGTTCGAGAACTACACAGCTCGGCGCCGCGCGGCCGATCTATACCCAGGTACTCTCTACCTTTCTGAATTCGCATCTTTTGTTGTACGTTACGATGTTTAGATCTAAAAAGTAGTTCATTTTCGCTGTGTTTATGGTGAGCCTCGGAATAGTAGTTGCTTGAATATAATTGATTTTCATGGTGGGCATGTTGAATCGAATAGTTGGAATGTGTATTTGGGTTTGACATCCTTAGATACGATTGGACCCATGGTTCTGTACTAGTGCTTGCTTGACATTTCATCTTGTTTTTGCTTGATTTAGCTTGACAGAGTTTTTTTTTTTCGGTTTTTAGTGCTTGAATTTGTTAGCATTGTCACTGAGGCATGCAAAGAATTAATTATTGTGCCTTTTATTCTATGAATTGTATGGATTTTTAAATTTTTCATCGAAGTTCATTCATTTGGTTTCTGTGCTTATGCTATAATACCTCCATCTGTTTACTTTTTGGCCTTGCTCTACCGTGCATTGCACGCTAGGGTTTATTTTGAAGTTCATTTGCTGGGAATTGTCTTCATGTGCTTTATATCTTAAATGTCTCCTCCTGCATTATTGCATCTGAGCCTCGTGCGAGGGATTGCTATGACGGGTTGGTAATTGGCTTACAATGAAACTGAGAAATTCTCACGATTTAGCCTTCAATGCTTCAGGTTTCTACCTACCTCATCAAGAAACGTTTTCTGACACATCTTTGAAGCGTCCAAGTAAACATGAGTGTGGTCGGTTTCGATTTTGGAAATGAGAGCTGTGTAGTTGCTGTCGCAAGACAAAGAGGAATTGATGTCGTGCTTAATGATGAATCCAAACGTGAAACCCCCGCTCTCGTGTGCTTTGGCGACAAGCAGCGGTTTCTTGGAACTGCTGGAGCTGCTTCGAGCATGATGAACCCGAAGAACACAATATCGCAGATTAAGCGGCTGATTGGGCGGCAATTTTCAGATCCCGAACTGCAGCGTGATCTCAAGCTGCTTCCCTTCTCGGTGGCTGAAGGGCCTGATGGATATCCCTTGATCCATGCTCAGTATCTGGGGGAAATCAAGACGTTTACGCCAACTCAGCTTCTTGGAATGGTGCTTTCCAATCTGAAGACCATTGCCGAAAAGAATTTAAATGCAGCGGTTGTCGATTGCTGTATCGGGATACCTGTTTATTTCACTGATCTTCAAAGAAGGGCTGTAATAGATGCGGCAACGATCGCTGGCTTGCACCCTCTTCATCTCATTCATGAGACGACGGCTACTGCTTTAGCTTATGGTATCTATAAAACTGATTTACCTGAAAGCGAAGCAACAAATGTTGCGTTTGTCGACGTGGGGCATGCCAGCATGCAGGTGTGTATTGCTGCCTTCAAGAAAGGTCAGCTGAAGATATTGGCACATTCATTTGACCGGTCCTTGGGCGGAAGGGATTTTGACGAGGTCCTTTTCAAGCATTTTGCTGTGAAATTCAAAGAGGAATATAAGATTGACGTGTATCAGAATGCTAGGGCATGCCTGAGGCTGCGGGCCGCGTGTGAGAAACTGAAGAAGGTTCTCAGTGCAAATCCAGAAGCGCCCTTGAACATAGAGTGCTTGATGGACGAGAAGGATGTCCGTGGTTTTATCAAGAGAGATGAGTTTGAGCAGATTAGCATTCCCATCTTGGAACGTGTGAAGGGGCCGTTGGAGAAGGCTCTTGCTGAGGCCGGTTTGACTACTGAGCACATACATTCGGTTGAAGTTGTTGGTTCGGGTTCTAGGGTTCCTGCTATTATCAAGATACTGACCGAGTTCTTTGGTAAGGAGCCGAGGCGGACAATGAACGCAAGTGAATGTGTT
>CACSLK010027838.1:5358064-5372005 GCA_902706635.1 Striga hermonthica | reverse complement strand
GTCGTCTGACTCATCCACACGAATCGTGTGGAAATCCTAAAACAACTTAACAAAAATTGGCAGACCCACACGAGTCATGTAGATGAGTCACACGAGTCGTGTGACTCATCCACACGACTCGTGTGGAAATCCTAAAACAAATAACAAAATTGGCAGACCCACACGAGTCGTGTGGATGACTCATCCACACGACTCGTGTGGGAAAAACGAAACCATTTTTTTATTGTTCAAAATGTATGACATTACCCATTATTTATGCATTTCTTAGTTTTGTTATACTACGTTTGAACTTAAATATTCTATAACTTTGAAAATAACGACAATCAAATAATATTCGTCTTTTATTAATCAAGAAATATTTTATTCGTCAAACCACAATTGCAACCTACGCTGGTATTCATTCCCCCAACCCTGAACCGAATCAGTTCGGTACCTGAACCAGAAAGGATGAATAGGCGGTAATGGACAATCATGAGTCAAATCTACATGAATGTAGTGTGCGTAGCAACCAAGATGACACATCCCAATCTCACGACATGGTCGTGTAGCCGTCGATGGTACATAGAGCGACAATACTGTGCAACTTAACTGGTTGCACTGTTTTCCATCAAGACCAGAGCATAAGAAAATGACAGTCGTATTAAATAAAGTTGCAACAGGGAAGAGGTCGAATGGAGTATCCATCCAATGATATGGGCCACAAGGGCCCCCATCCCACCTTATTCGACCGAGATTGGTGTCGATATCCCTAAAATAGATATACTCGTACAACTCACGGTGGTTGTAAATCTCATTGGCAAAGGTTCTCTCGTACGAGTTGCCACATCTCCTGGTCCCCGTAAATGTAACTCGCTATAACCCAAAATCCACAGTTACCATCCGCTTTCACATTCAAGTAGCTCACTACGTGGTCCAACATATGCCAGGGAATATTATTCTGGTATTCAAAACCAAATATATCTGTCGATGTACCAGCCGAAACAACATAATAATTTCACGTCACAATTTATATAATATAATTTATATTGACACTTTAATTAACGTTCAGTTATATAAAAAAAATATGTCACCTTGTGGTGCCTCTTGTAACGGTTGAGAAGACTGGTTGCTTGTCGGTCCACGCGAAGAAGAGCTTGTCGGTCCGCGCGAAGAAGTGCTTGTACGGCCCATCGAACGACCTCTTATATTATCCATGTACTCCCAGCGCGATGGTTTACGGTTAGTTGAATTGGTTTTCTTGGGACAACCTCGCGTATTTTCCTTAACCTCAGGTTCTGCATAAGCTTGTTGGTCCGGGTAAAGATGAGCGTACATGAGGTGATTCATGTAGCGAATCGTCGCAGGATCGCCCATTTCAACCTCTTGGACAAACGTCCGAAATACATCAACATCTGTCCATGCACTCTGGTTATCCTGCCTCTGGTTATCCTGGCTCTGGTGATCTGTCCCTACAAGTGTACGGTAAAAAAATTCAATGAATTTAACAACGTAATGTACTTTAATTTGTAATTAACAATGAATCAGAAAGTAGAAAATTTTAAATGAAACATTAAACTTAAATTACCTGGCTGTAACATCTCTAGTGTCCTCCAGAACTCGTGGATATCATTCAATTCAATCGAAAGGTCATAATCAGATGTCGTACGAAGCGTACAGGCACAAGGAATTCCATGAGTGGTAAGCAATACACAACTGCAGCGCTCGTAAACTTCATAGCTCAAGTCTCGCATCCTCGTCAGCTCAGAGTTCAATATGTCCAGACAGTAATGCGAGACCTTCAGTGTCAAGCACGCGAAAGGGAATCCCGTAAACCTTGTATACCTCCTAAGTCTCGAAGACTCAAGCGTTGTCCTGGTAATATAGTACAAAACATTATATTATAGTTAATGTAGTAATAACAATATTGTGCATTTATCAATATATTTAGTATTTATTATTGTTTAATTTTTAATAATAGTGTTTGTTTATATAAATAATATATAAATATTAAATATAATATATTATTATATATTACATTTTGGTCGGCTTTTTTTTATTTATATTTATTTTTATAAATAATAAATCGAAACTCAAACGAAATACCCAGAATTCTAATATATGTGAAACAAAATAACACAATGAAAAATAAAGAATGTACCTTATTTGAGTCAACTGGGATTTGATCTCCGCATCAATCTTCTGCCACATTGTATCGAGCGCGCGGTCGACGTGTGAAGCCACTGCTTCAACACAGAGTGTGCACTCTCTACCCTACAAGAAGTAGTGTTGCCAAAATGTGTTACCCGGTTAGTCCAAGCTTTCACAAACTTCTCCTTGTGGACTAACCAGGTCTGCTCGACATATTGTAACACTTGTGGGACATTCTGGTATTTTGCACGCAATTGAGCTACGACAGTGTCGTACTCATCAACCGTACTGGCATTGGCAATCGCCTTCCACCTACCGCACAAGAAACTCTGAGCTAATTTTTTATTTTTTTCCAAGCAGCATTTAGACTATGTCTTCCACATCCTTGTTGATGTGCCACGTGCAGAGTAAATGGGCAGACTGAGAAAAGTTCCTCCTAATAGGAATCATTAAGCCCAACTCTCTGTCGGTGACAACCACATTAGGATGTACCTGAGCAGCGGTAGATACAGAATTATTAATAAGACAGAACAAAAATTGCTGAAATGTTTTTACTATATTGCACAAAATAATTTTATTACTAATTTAATAAATATTGTATTCTTACCTTAAAGCCTATCAGAAGTCTCAGCTTATGGAGAACCCAATCATAACTGGCCTCTTTCTCGTTGATATGGGATATTATTTACTGGACCGGTTCGTTGGGTCAGCCAAACAAAACAGACTAGCGGTCTGGTCGAACTGGACCAGACATCCAGAGTGAAGGAAGGAAGAAGATGCCGAAGAAGAGCGGATTCAGTGGTACCAGACAGGAACTGGCTGCTCGAGGATCTGGTCAAGGAAATATGGTCAGATAGGCGTGGTCGTGGAATCGACCACTTCGCTCCTTAGAGAACTCAACAATTACTCCAGACTTGGTCGAATAGCGGAATATATAAGGGAATCCTTATCACGTGGAAAGGGGACACGTGGCGCGCAACGAGTGGTCCAGGGCGATAACGGTTTCTGACATTTCATGACACACTGCGACGCGTTTTCTGACACCAATATAGTGGAGGCGGGTGGTTGTACGGACGAGCAGGAAGGAAGAGAGGTCGACTCGCTGAAGGCGCGCGTGAAAACAGGTAGCTCGTCCCTATTTTATAGGGACGAGAACTCTGATTTTAGGAACAATCTCTCATACTTTTACATACCTACACATATATTCTTCATCTTCTCAAGATCTGACTTGAGCATTGAAGGCTCTTCACCGAAAAACCCCTCCAATGTGAGAGTTACGTGCAGGTTCCGAGTTCTACCGACGAGGAGAGCGAGCTCGAGGCAATTTTCAGCCGGTTGGGGTGCGAGACTTGTATTATTGGCGCCGTCTGTGGGACTTCTGTTCGAAAAGTTGTGTTGTGAGCTCAACCATGGTGGACGGAATTCCTCGTATGAATTTGCAGTCGTCGTTCGATGATGCGTGGACGACGACCAGACCAATGGGAGCAGGTCCTCCACCTGGCTTCTCTGCGCCGCTACAAACACCGGTGACTCCAACACCGACCCCCCAAGGTGCGGCGATTCTAGGTGGAGGAGAAGGCACCAGCAAGGAGCAAGCCTCGACCAGAGTCGAGGCATATAAACAAAGGATAAGAGCAGCCCACGACAGGAAAGTGAAGATCCGCAGGTTTCAGGTGGGCGACCTGGTCTGGAAAAGAGTGGATCTGCTAAAACATGTGGGCAAGCTGGAACCCTACTGGGAAGGGCCATACCTGGTCGAAAAGGTTCACGCTGGAGGAGCATACTCCTTAAAAGATGCAGAAGGAAGATCACTGACCAGGTCATGGAATGTTGCCAATCTCAAAAAATATTATTTCTGAATTTTTTGTTCCCCTTTTGTGGTCGAATAGATGATCGAAACAAAGTAATTGTGAACCAAAGTTTTCCTCAAGATTATTGAAATAGCGGAGTCCCCTTTTAATGAATTTCTCTTTCAATTGTGTATACCCTAGTTGGACTCCTTCTATGGCTTATATATACTTTATATGACCTACCTACAAACCCAACGTGATTTACGTCTAGCATGTTTTCATTAGTATATTACACATGGTATGTATGGATGGCTTATGGGACTCTCAGATTTTTCCTTTTATGATGTGCATGAAATCGCAGACATAATCTGGATGATGGGTTGCTTAAAGAAACAAAGCAAAAGCCCTTTATTTTTGGAAAACCCCGCTCAAGGGGTGGGTGGAGGTCGCTTGTTTTGAACATTCCCTGGGGTGGGCAGGTTATCGGAAAAGTCCACGCCTCTGGGCTGGACGAACACCATGTTTTCAGAACATCCCTCGGGGTGGGCAAGTGTCAAGACCAAATCTCTTCGTTTTTGTAACACTCCGCTCAAGGGGTGGGCGAAGGTCGCTTATTTCGATCATTCCTTGGGGTGGGCAAGTGGTAGAAAAAGTCCACGCCTCCGGGCTGGACGACCACCATGTTTTCGGAACATCCCTCGGGGAGGGCAAGTGTCAAGACCAAAGCCCTTCGTTTTTGGAACACCCCGCTCAAGGGGTGGGCGAAGGTCACTTGTTTCGAACATTCCTTGGGGTGGGAAGGTGGCTGAAAAAGTCCACGCCTCCGGGCTAGACGACCACCATGTTTTCGGAGCATCCCTCGGGGTGGGCAAGTGTCAAGACCAAAGCCCTTCATTTTTGGAACACCTCGCTCAAGGGGTGGGCGAAGGTCACTTGTTTTGAAAATTCCTTGGGGTGGGCAGGTAGTTGGAAAAGTCCACGCCTCCGGGATGGACGACCATCATGTTTTCGGAACATCTCTCAGGGTGGGCAAGTGTCAAGACCAAATCCCTTCGCTTTTGGAACACCCCACTCAAGGGGTGGGTGAAGGTCGCTTGTTTCGAACATGGGTGGGCAGACAGTCGAAAAAGTCCACAGCTGTGGGCTAGACGACCACCATGTTTTTGGAACATCCCTTGGGATGGGCAAGTGTTAAGACCAAAAGCCTTCGCTTTTAGAACACCCTGCTCAAGGGGTGAGCGAAGGTCGCTTGTTTCGAACATTCCTTGGGGTGGGCAGGTGGTCGAAAAAGTCCACGCCTCCGGGCTGGACGACCACCATGTTTTCGGAACATCCCTCGAGGTCTTTTTCACCTGCTCGGCCAGTTCATGGCGCATCTTTAGCAATTCTTGATTCTCGGCCTTGAGCCGCTCATATGCCGTGTCGAGACACTTGTTGTCGCTCTCGATCACGCGGAGAGGCCGACCAGAACTGTTCAAGGTCTCCTTGAGCAGAGGGGCGATAGAGACCACAGTCTGCACGGAAAACACAAATCAAAATACAATTAAGAACAGAAGAGGTAAGGGATGGAGGATGGAAACGGTGGTCAAAGACAAGCGTACCTGAATTAAGGCACGAGCAGCATATTCGCCTTGGGCACGACGATCGACTGCCCAACGATGGGTATCCTCAAAGGGCAGGAGGCCAATAAGGCGAGAGAGGGCCGCGCGAGGATCACTCCCCACTAGAGAAGAGGAATGAGACGGCGGTTGAACAAGTGGACCTCTAGCTGATTTCTCCTCGGTGTGAAGGCACTTACTGGAGGACTTGGAGTGGTGGATGATCTGGTTAGAGGGTGGAGGAATGAACACCTCAGAGCGAGGACGATTTTTTTAGGCATCACTCTCCTTGGTCTTGCGGTTGGTAGTGTGGTCGGCTTGCTTGGGTGGTGGTGAAGGAGCCTTCTGTTTGCTCGAGTGAGAAGCGGCCCCAGACTTGTCAGACTTGGCTGGAACATCTTTGGTCGAAGAAGCCTTCTTGGTACGGTCAGCCAGATTTGACGAGTCCTTGCTCGCAGACTCTTTCCCAGTGGACTTCCTGAAGTTGGCTTTGGCAAGAATCCCTCTGTATAAAGAGAGCACAAGTCAATACAAATATGAACGACAACAAAAGAAGCAAGGGACACAATATGTGATGGGGATAACGATATCGATTCGAGCACCTGCTCGAGCTTTTTTGTTGAATTCCGCGAGGGTCGACACGTATTCTGAGGAGGGTTTCGGCGACAGGAGGAGAGAAAGGTTTATGGATAAGGATGCCACAATAGTGGAGAAGATTCTCGTCCTTAAGTAGAAGAGAGGAGGCGACAGGGTTTGAGTTCTACACAAGTATGCGACGATCTAAGATGGGATTGGAAGGAGGGGTAGAACGTTTGATAGGCACCTCTTTGAGCCACGGAGTGGGTGCCCAGGGATAAGGTTGTTTTGGTGTTATGTACACAAACTGGTCTTTCCACCTTGGGACGTTGGATGGTCGATCGGCTATAAAACATGCGTTATTTCGGCTCTTCAAATACAAGCCATCGGCTTGTTTAGAAGCCAAGTAACAATAAACAAAAAAAATCTTGGTCTACTCGACCCATACGGACGATGGAGATGATAATGAAGGTTGTTAAGATCCTAAAAGTATTGGGGGGAAGTTGGTTCAAGGCTAAACCATATAGGCCACACAAGTTTAGCAAAGCTTGGCAGATGGGGAAGCGCAAGCCTAGGTCGAAATGGGCGCGGAAGAAAGTGTATGACTTCCGCGGAGGATTATCATAAGTGTTGTCATCGCCAGGAGTACAAAAAGCACCGGGATGACCAATTAGGTCGAAGTCGATCCGGTTAGAGTTGGGCAGATGGGAAGACTTGGATTTCTCAGAAGGTGGAGGGGTGGACGAAGAAGGGAGGATGCGAGTGGACAATAGGACAAAATCCTTAGGATCACGGGCCGATAAAGGGATAGTATCCTGGGGATCATCTTCATCATCGACCTCGTCGTCTTGACCAATGGGTCGACGAGGACACTCGGTGGGTGGACAAGGAGGATGGCTGGTGACATCTTCCTCGGTCTGGTCGACTAAATAGGAGGAAGGGCAAACAGCCTCAGTTGAAGGACTGCTGGTGATAAAGGTTGGTCGGATGATGCTAATGGGTTCAGGTTGAAGGATTTCCTGAAAAGAATCGCTCGAAAAGCTAGCAGACGCAGAAGAAGAGGGAGGGGTCATGTCCTTCCCGCTGTACCGATCATTTTTGCTTAAAGTAGCAGAATCTGGAAAAGAAAGAGGAAAAATTAAGCAAAAACTAGAAAGAGAAAAGAAGAAGAAGGATTGAGGATGGAACAACGGGAAGACGAAGGTCGAAGGCGCAAGGCGCGAGAAGAAACGAGAAGAAGAAAAAGATGAAATTTGAAAATTCAATAAACATAAATTCAGGGATCAAAGAAAACTTACTCATCATGGATGGTGTAGAGCTCGAAGAAAGACTGTAAAATCCGAGGTTGCAACAAGCTTGAAAATTGCAAGAGATTTTGTATTGCAGTATAAGGCCAAATTACGTGAAGGTAAAAAACTTCTAAGGGTTGGAATCAGAATATTTATAGCAGATGAGAATGAGAAGGGGAGATCTTCAACCTTTGGATCGCGAAATTTCAAGGGCCACGATCAAGGGATAGGTGAACAGGCGTAAAAATGTCAACCGCAGGATCGAAGTGATAGATCTAACGACCGTCAAGGGAAGAGTGTTAAAGTGGACGCGAGATACAAGGCAGTACAGATCACGAAGTAATGATGACACCTGACAGACGAGAGGACGTGTCTGAAAAGGTGGACAAGTGGCGAAATTTGAAATTCAAAAGGCAAAATGGCGGTTACAACTAGAAATGATCGAGGAAAAGCAGAAAGTGTGACAGCTGGTCGAAATAAGCAGAACGGAGCTTTGCGGCAAGGACAAAATCTACTCTTAGGTCGAGTCATCCAGACTCGACCAGAGTGGGGGAACTAGATGATATGGGATATTATATACTGGACCGATTCGTCGGGTCAGCCAAACAAAACAGACTAGCAGTCTGGTCGAATCGGACCATACATCCATAGTGAAGGAAGGAAGAAGATGCCGAAGAAGAGCGAATTCAGTGGTACCAGACAGGTACTGGCTGCTCGAGGATCTGATCGAGGAAAGATGGTCAGATAGGCGTGGTCGTAGAATCGACCACTTCGCTCCTTAGAGAACTCAGCAATTACTCCAGGCTTGGTCGAATAGCCGAATATATAAGGGAATCCCTAGCACGTGGAAAGGGGACACGTGGCAAGCAACGAGTGGTCCAGGGCGATAACGGTTTCTGACATTCCCTGACACACTGCGACGCATTTTTTGACACCAAGATAGTGAAGGCGGGTGGCTGTACGGACGAGCAGGAAGGAAGAGAGGTCGACTCGCTAAAGGCGCGCGTGACAACAGGTAGCTCGTCCCTATAAATAGGGACGAGAACTCTGATTTTAGGAACAATCTCTCATACTTTTACATACCTACACATATATTCTTCATCTTCTCAAGATCTGACTTGAGCGTCGGACGCTCTTCACCGAAAACCCCTCTGGTGTGAGAATTACGTGCAGGTTCCGCGTTCTACCGGCGAGGAGAGCGAGCTCGAGGCAGTTTTCAGCCAGTTGGGGTGCGAGACCTGTATTACTCATCCTTCATGAGTGTGTACGCAATCATGAAGTTATTGTTGCACGGAGTCATGCCAATCATGTTGACCAACGACATCTTGTACCTGTGCAAATGAGACCAGATGACAAAAAATATAATCACATAAAATTTAATCGAACATATTAATTTAAATTCATACTAATAACATATTTATAAATTAACACACCTGTTGGTTTTGTAGGTGGAATCTATGCTGACAAGTAATATATCCGGAATAGTCTGACTGAATCAGGATGGGCCATGAATATGTGTGTCAACGCACTTGTGTCCGGATCGACATCTGTATAAACTATATAGCTGCTCCTCCTAGCCAAATGTAGAAGTTGGGTAGTAACGTCTCTACCCTCCAAACTTTCCTTGCGCAACCTGTCTCTATAGTTATATATCTGTCAAACAGTAGCGTGATCTCCCAGATTATTTTCCTGGACAGCGGCTAAAATATTTGCTGGTCTCGCCTGAGCAGCAGTCATATCACGAATAATACTTTTTGATGACTGGCTGATACCGCTAAACTGTCGATGGCCCTCGGGATATACAACAAATGAATGATTGTGGAAGCCCTTCTTTTTGTCTTGACACGTGTGGATCATCCAGAATGTAATCCCGGGCACCCGCTTTACTTTTATCTCAAAAGGGCACTGGCACTTGTTGGTTTTTGTATGTCTAGAAGCAACATCTACGTTTTTGCATTTATAACGTTCGCCTCATTACACTTGAAAATCTTCAGCTTTCCTCCTTTTGTGTGTTTCGAAATAGTTATTTCGAAACCGTTCAGATTTGTCGTACTTTTTGCATCATTAATAGAGTCTTGATCACTAATAAAGAACGTAGTTGTATCGAAAGCTGAACTGTAATCAATACCATCTCCTCTAAAATCTTCCAATGACACCTGCAATATATAACAATTTTATACTTTTAAAACATGTTAAATTATCATCTATAACATAATAATTTATAACTCCTAACACGATAATTATCTAACGTCCAACTTATAACACAATAATTTCTAACTCCGAACACGATATCTAACGTCCAATTTATAACATAATAATTTCTTATTCCTAACACAATAATATCTAACGTCCAATTTATAACATAGTTATTTCGATTGTACAACATAATAATTTTTATTTCCTAACGCGATAATATCTAACGTCCAATTTATATATAAACAAGTCTAATTAATTTCTAACTCCTAACACGATAATATCTAACGTCCAATTTATAACATAATTATTTTGAATCTATAACATAATAATTTCTAATTCCTAACGCGATAATATTTACGTCCAATTTATAACATAATTATTTCGATTGTAAAACATAATAATTTTTATTTCCTAACGCGATAATATCTAACGTCCAATTTATAGATAAACAAGTCTAATTAATTTCTGACTCCTAACACGATAATATCTAACGTCTAATTTATAACATAATTATTTCGAATCTATAACATAATAATTTCTAATTCCTAATGCGATAATATCTAACGTCCAATTTATAACATAATTATTTCTGATCTATAACATAATAATTTCTAATTCCTAACGCGATAATATATAACGTTCAATTTATAACATAATTATTTCGATTGTACAATATAATAATTTCTAATTATAATTTCGATTGTACAACATAATAACAAAATAAATTCAAATAATATTACTTGAAAAAATAATAATAAATTAAAAAAATAATAATAAAATAATGGTGTCCGACCGTCGGACCGGACGGACCGGGTTCTGTCCGGCCGTCGCAGCCGGACACCAAGTGGGTCGTACGGCCGTTCTGTCCGGACAAGGACCGGTCTATACGGCTCATTTAATGCACATACACGGTAATGTCCGGTCGAACCGGTCGGACGCCATTAAGGCCATCCGGTTTGGTCGGTTGGACACGGCCGGTCACGTACCATTTCGTCGGCCGACGGAACAAAAAAAAAATACCTCTGATGAAGAAGACATTTTGAAGGAGAGAAAAAATTAGGAGGGAAAAATCGTCCAAGGGGGCGGTGACTAGTAATAGGGGGCGGTAAATAGTAATACCCATATAAATTAACAAATCAAAAAATTATAGTTAAATCCCTAAGGCCCTTTTAACTTCCAATCAGTCCCCCTCTTAATTTTTTTTCTTCTGCACTCCCCACCCGTAATTTTGTCTTTCCATTTCACTCCCCCTATATAACGACATGTTATTATTATTCATTTATTTTGCTAATTTTATTCATAAAGTAAGTCTCTCTCTCTCTCTCCTCGGTTTTTCTTCGCTTTCGTCGCCGCTCTCTTCTCTCTCTCTCTCTCTCTGTTCATTTTTTCGTCGCCGGTCTCTTCTCTCTCTCTGTTCATTTTTTCGTCGCCATCGCCATCTCTGCTCTCTTATGTTCGTTCATCACCATCACCCGTCATCTTCGTCTCTCTCTCTGTCACTCGCCGTTCGCATATCTGTGAAGAAATGACCGGCTCCAAAAAGATAAAATCGACATGCAAACCGTCCTCCTCGACACCACGAAGGCATTACCAAGCTCAAAGGTAATTTTTTTTTGGGCTTTGTTCATAATTTTAGGGTTTTTTTCAATTTAGGGGTTGAATTCAAAAATTGGTGTTTTTTTCAATTTAGGGCTTGAATTCAAAATTATGGTCTATAACAGTAAGCAAGGTAAGATTTTGGGGTTTTTTCCAATAATTTTGAAATTTTTTCATGAATTCGAAATTTGGGGAGTTTTTCCAAAAATTTGGATATTTTTTTTAATTCGAAAAGTTTCAAAATTTGGGATTGGGTTGATGCTAATGAACTTTGAATTTGATTTTTATTGCAAAAATTAAGAATTTTATTGATAAATTAGGACTCTTTGCATGTCTAGGGTTTATATGGATTAGGGCTCAATTATGGCTAAATTAGTTAAGCATCTTCCTAATTTATATTAATTAGGGCACAATTAGTTAAGCATGTTTCGAATATTATTAATTTATTTTTATTTTTTTTTAATTTTTTTTTGTATTAGTTGTTTAGTGACTATGTGTTTGATATTTGAACTAGTCTTTTGTATCTTGCACAACTAGTTCTTTAAATGTGCTGCTGGTTTGGTTGCTATTTGGTTCTTTAATTGTGTTGCTATTTTGTTCTTTAGTGGTGCTGCTGGTTTGGTTGAAATGGTGTTGTTAGTTTATTTATTGTTGTTGTATTTGTTTCTGTTGATTGAAATTTTTGTTTGATTTATTTGTTTGTGATAGGGCACAGAATTAAGACGTCAATGTGCACCTTCGTTCATTAGAGATATAATAGACAGGACAGTTGTCATGCTTTCTGACCGGCACAAGCAGGCTCTTGAAAAGAGTCCGTTTTATGTTTTTCTAAATATGCCTGATATAGCGGTGTCACATAGTAGAGTGGAGGCCTTAATTAGCACATACAAGGCAGAGATGAATGCCTTTGTGGTAGGTGATAATGTATCTCTTAATTTTGACCCCACCGAGTTCTGTGTAACGATGGGGCTTCGACAGGGCGGTCTAAGCGTAAACTTAGACCTTTCTTTAGATTCGAAAGCCCTATTCGACGGCTGGGGTCGCACAGGTCAAAAGCGTTTGAAAAGAAAGCATGTAGTAGATTTGTTAGAAAAGTTTTATGTTGATGAAAGTCGTGTAGAAAACTTCATCAGGATGTATAGTTTGTTAGTTTTTAGTTGCATTTTGTTCCCTTGCTCGAGTTACTCGATCCCCAGGTTTGTTTATCCTTACCTGGAGGATGTGAGTCAAATTTGTGAGTACGCATGGGGAGATGCGACTCATAAATTCTTGGTTGCAGAGCTTGTTCGTCATGGTGATTCAAGAGACCAAGCTTACTTTGACGGATGTCTGGTTGGGCTGATGGTATGTATATATGTGTTTCAATGTCTTAATACAATAATATTAAATTGTGAGATTGTGTAATTTTGACATCATGTGTATATGTGTAAGTTTGGTTGTACGAACGTGTGCCTTCTCTGGGCAAACATTCCACGCTCGAGGCGATTCCCCGTCTATTTCGATGGATGGAGAGCACAATGTCGTCTACAGTTGAAGGGTCTTTACAATCCCTTAAAAAATAATGAGGCATAAGGTAATTTATATAATTTTATAATAATATGTGTTTTCTACTTCTTCTTTTTATCTTTCTGGCTAATCGATTTTGTACCTAAATCATTATCATTTGCTTTGCAGGTGTATTCGGTTTCGCCTGTTATTGAGGAGCGTGCGTTTGTGGAAGCCCAGGTTTTCCTTTAATTTTTGTCCAGAATTTGTGTTTTAGCATTAGTATATTGTCACCACCTCGTCCTCGACGGCACCACCATCTCCAGTCCTACTACCTCTTCCTTGACTAGGTCGCCGCCACTGACGTCGCCCAATGCCTCCACCCGGACTGATGCAACGCCCTCGAGATGTCCTTCCTCTGGCTCAACAACCTCCACCCACATTTTCTAAAACCCTAGAACAAAAAAATAAATGGAGCAAATTTCTTAGTAATTTTGTTTTTCCTGGTTGAGGCCTTCTTCCTCTCTCTGTCGCTACTCTTCTTCCAAAATCTCCACCGCTGACCGATTTCTACTATCTCCATCGTCGCTCATTTCTAGTTCTTACAATCGATCAAACACAAAACAGTGGATCTCTTGGAAACAAATTGCAAAATAAAGGGAATTAAAATATAATTCGAAAAAAGACAACTTCAATCTGCTGAGGTGATGAATATAACATTATGAGTGGAAATAATTAAAAAAAAAGGAACAAAATAAAGAAAAAGAAAGAGGGAATGGATAAAATCTGAACGGGGTGTAGAAGAGGGGCAAGGATGCCAGGTGTAATTTTGGCAACGAGAGAGGTTAATATGGTCATCAATTTTTACTTTAAGGGACATTATTTGTCATAGGTACAAGTATCTTTAATTTATTTTTTTCCTTTTAATTTCTGTTTTCTATCATGTACAGGGACCTTTTGAGAGCCGGTTGTTTGCCATGATTTTGTGTTGAGAACGACAAACTTAGAAAAAAAATTGAACTGTTGGAAAGAAAGAATGAAAAAAAAAAGAAAAAGAGGAAGGAAGTGAGAAAGATGAGGCTGCTGGTGGTTTTTGTCCTGAGGAAAAAGATGAGGAGAAAGAGGAAGAAGAGAACCAGGACCGTTGTTTGGCTGAAACCCAAGCCCCCTTGGGTTAAGCTAAACACTGATGGCGCTTTCGACAGACATACCAGAGATGCTGAAGGAGGGGGCCTGATTAGGGATCATGGTGGGGCACTCATCTCTGCCTTCCATGGGCCACTC
>CACSLK010027838.1:5330825-5354422 GCA_902706635.1 Striga hermonthica | reverse complement strand
TTTGTAAATCACTGTTGAAAGAAAATAGAAAACAACACAAAAATGATAAAAGGGAAAAAAATGCAGCATGAATAGTGAATATACTTGAAAAAAATACAGAGGAATAAATGATTAAATATACAATATCCCCACTAATCACATTAGTACATAAGTACAACTTTTATTTAACAAAATTTACAAGGACATTCAATCATAACTTGAAATGTGGCAAAAAAATGAAATCTTTGACCAAATTGTGCATTTTTACAGAAGCCCACATCACAAAAAACTATCAGCTTTTGTTGTTCGCAAAAATGAGGTTAATTTGCTCAATTTTCAGCTCAAGAAACAGAATCAAAATAATCCCCTCACAGTATTATTCAATCCCAAATTAAATTTGGTGTATCTCTCAATTGATTTTGTAGTCTCTCTCAATCTTCACCAAAGTTGTTCAAAACGTCTCCCTTTAGCTGTAAGAAAATCACCCCAAGATCAACAAGTAGCTGCAGTAAGAGACAAAATCACCAATAATGGCATGCTATCTCCTTTCAATATTAAAATGAACAACTACCTCCCTAGGAACCCTATCACCCTCTTGTTCTTTACATCGTAAATTTGTCTATTCTAGCAAAGAACTATATCTCTCGGTCTGAAGGTATCAACTCAATCAAAAGTATGCACAACGAGTGTAAACAAACAAAATAGACGTAAGCAATAAATACCAAGAAAGTAATAATTTTTTTTTTTAAAAAAAATCAATCAATCACAAGATTCCATTATATTTAATCCATAAACACCAAGAAAGTAATAAATATTTTTTTAAAAAAAAAAATCAGTCAATCTCAGAATTCCATTATATTTAATCCCTCTCGTAATTCTTGCAAAATGCATCACAATTTGATATTTGAGCACCACAAGATCACAAAATAAGAAACAAGCATTTGCACATACTCCAAGATTGACATACACGAGGAACCAAGCTAATTAATTCAATAGACAAATACACATCTCATGACTAGAATTCGATTAATAAACAACAAGTACAGGACAATTTGATCCCTAATTTCACCCACGCATAGAATCAAACGAAAAACTGATACATGAACATTTTGTCAACTTTTTTAGAATAATAAAAAAAAATGTGCATAATCAGGTTGAGAACTCACATTGCAGCAAAGGATGTCACCCATCTATGTATTCAAATGAAATTGATACAGTAAATACTCTCAACTTTTAATTCCCGTACAAAAGCCCATCCTCTCAACCACCCTCCAGTCCTCCTCCCCCAGCTCTGTCTCGCCCTAACCTTCTTCCTCTCCCTTGCCCTCCTCTCATACTACCTCGTCCTCGACGGCACCACCATCTCCAGTCCTACTACCTCGTCCTTGACTAGGTCGCCGCCACTGACATCGCCCAGTGCCTCCACCCGGACTGATGCAACGCCCTCGAGATGTCCTTCCTCTAGCTCAACAACCTCAACCCACATTTTCTGAAACCCTAGAACAAAAAAATAAATGGAGCAAATTTCTTAGTAATTTTGTTTTTCCTGGTTGAGGCCTTCTTCTTCTCTCTGTAGCTACTCTTCTTCCGAAATCTCCGCCGCTGACCGATTTCTACTATCTCCATCGTCGCTCATTTCTAGTTCTTACAATCGATCAAACACAAAACAGTGGATCTCTTGGAAACAAATTGTAAAATAAAAGGAAATAAAATATAATTAGAAAAAAGACAACTTCAATCTGCGGAGGTGATGAATATAACATTATGAGTGGAAATAATTAAAAAAAAAAGAAAAAAAAATAAAGAAAAAGAAAGAGGGAATGGAGAAAATTTAAACAGGGTGTAGAAGAGGGGCAAGGATGCCAGGAGTAATTTTGGCAACGAGAGAGGTTAATATGGTCATCAATTTTTACTTTAAGGGACATATTTGTAATTTTATTTATTAGTTACTGTACAGACCAAAGTTATCATACCCCCTCAGCCAAGACTAGTTAGTCGTGATTTTCCACGATTATAACACTGTTCATCGCGGGCATTATCCTATCATGCGGGCCGGAATCGTGGTAAACAAACATGAGATTAAGGGTGGATTGGAGGTGTAATCATGTCCTATATGGGCTAACAAACGTGCCCTAAACGTCTTGGTATCGTGTAGCCCTCTCTCCCTTTCTTTTCCCCTCTCCCCAATTAGCCGTAAACCCTAGCCCTTGTCCGTACATTGTGCAGCCCTCTCACCGGCGAGTGCATCACATATGTTCGTCTTCAACGAGTATTAAGATGGAAGATGGTCTATTGGTGTCTCTATGGCCCCTCTTGTGTGGTGCTTCCCCTGCTAATATGGGCGGCCATGGCAGGCAGCTGAGCGAGTCGTGGTTTAACTCAGTGGTTCCATCAGGCGGAGTAGTGTATCGGTGTCCGACTCAATTTTTTTAACATTTCCCCATTATTTTTGTCATCCCTGGTTTGGGTGTGACATGTTCCTCTGGCAAATGTCCAGCTTGGTTTTGGTCGTTCAATTGCGACGGGCGCTAAATTGTGTGGGGTGAGGGGTCGTCATGTTTTTCTTAGTGCTCCTGGTAGAAGCTCCTTTGGGAGGGTTAGAACACAGTGGTCAGTGTTGAAGGGAGTCTCTGGATTTGGGATGTCGCCTTTGTTCTGCCGGTGGTGCGAAGTGGTTGTTCGGTCGATGGGAAGGGCTTTTTTTTTTCTTGTTTTTTTCCTTGTGTGTTTGGTGTTTTATGTCTTTGTGCGTTATGTGTTTGGTGCGTTTGTTGTGGGTGTTGTTTTTCCTGTTGGGACTAGGTTTATGTTGGGCTGCAAACCCAATCGCACATCGGAAAATTAAAGATTCCAAGTCCAATATATAAGCTTGGTTTGCTACTCCTTCTGTTGTCACCTAGTTTTAGAATGGAACAATATTTAGGCTTGTATGTTGGACTTGATGGAAAATTGACTTGAGTTGTTGGTCCTAACAATTGGTATCAGAGCCACGGTGGAGCCCAGTTGCGATGTGGATGACGTAACATTTTCTCCGTGGAGCCGGTGAAGGGCCTATCGATCTGTGTGCCTTGTGTTGAAAGTCTTCCTAGAGAAAAAGTTGTCAGGCTAGTATTCCGTAACTGATAAAGGCGGTACAAGATGGTCGGATCGTATGGGTTTCGTTTAAGGGAAGGCCCAAGTATGTGGTCTTGTTTTTGAGGGAAGATATGTTGGGTGTGCAAACCCAATCCCACATAAAAAAATTTAAAGTTCGAAGTCCAATATATAAGTTTGGTGGGCTACTCATTCTACTGTCAATTGGTTTTAGAATGTAACTCTATTTAGGCTTGTATGTTGGGTTTGATGGAGAATTTTGCTTGAGTTGTTGATCCTAACAATTTATTCTCCTGTTGGGAGTTCAATTTGTTCTGGTATTTGTGGACCTTGTGTATGATGGTTTCTTTTCATTCATGTGCATTAGGTGCTTTGCCCTCTATTTTGTTGAATGAAAATATCTATCGCTCGGGGAAAAAAAGTCTTGGGTATTTAATTGAGATTTTAAAGTCATACAAAATTTTGAAGTATTAACTTATTTGAAACTATGATTTGTTAAGATTTTTTAAGATTTAGTGGGATTTAAAGAGAAAAAAAAATCTTATAAGAAATCCCACTACAAATCCCACCTCCTGATTTAAGATTTCTTAGAATTCCTCCAAAATCTGAAAATCTTAAAATTCTCAAAATATCACTCGAAATCCTAGACGAATACACCTCCCTAGAATACTCCATCTACCCTAATGACAAATGTTATTCCACTCGTGCTTGTTAAAACAAGAATAACATTAAAAACCTACAAGGAGCAGAAGTCCGAGCTGTCGGTGAAGATTGAGGAGTTGAACTAAAGGCTGGACTCACAACTTTTGAAGAGTGCACTATTTTTCTAACTATCTCTTCCTTGACTTAATTTGCTTCATGGTAGTATATCTCAATAGAGATTTTCATTCTCTCAAAATATGAGTTTTCAATACTGAAATGCATCTCGACCTGTGGCTTGTCGTATAGTTGCATGCACCTTATTGTGAATAATCCACAGTCACATTGCAATACAACAATGTAATCAACAATTCAATGTTGTTGTTTCAAACACAACCTTGCATAGTATTTTCAACATATAGAATATTGGATTATACACAACTCAAACTTACAGCTTCTTTTGTTGTGGTGCCCATTGAGCCCTTTTCGAAGGAATTCATAAATTTAATACTACGTTGTACAACAACCAATCTCTAAAAGCCTCATGGAAACACTTGAGCTGGATGACAATGAAATTATATAAATAAAATCATAGCCAATAAAACTTCTTCAGAAAAAAAATAAAAAGAATTACAAAACTAATTGCCACAACTTTAGCACTTGAAAGACGCTCATTACAAATTTTTAACCTAAGTATGTCCAATATTAGAACCTCCTATTTGATTATGTCAACTACGCACAAGTATGAATGATCTCCAGGATTTATTGGACTGAAGATCTATGCATTTAAAAATTCAAAATGTCGGTAAGTCTTTACTCAAGATATTTTACTAGGTAACTTGTCAATAATGCATCAAAATTATGGAAAGTTAGTTTTTTACATATCCACTCCATATTTATCCTCACACAAGAAATCACGATATATGCTACCACCGTCACAACCCTTTTTCTTTTCAATAATGTATTGTTGCATTACAAAATGTTTGATCATTATATATCTTCAAGTAAATAATAATGCAAGTGGAATATCGATGACTAACCGAGACATAGGTTAGCTTAAATCAATTTTTAGCAAATATTTTAGAGGTATCGTTTCGATTATCCCATGTCAGTGTACAAGTGTATAGATTTAAAATGTACAAATCAAATCATCACACTTACACTCGATCATTATAAGGTTTTGATATAAATAAACTTATGTAGTTGTTTTAACTGTATTCTCTCTCCAAATTCTTCTGAGATCAACATGATCGTTTCACTTGCAACATCAAAAAACAAAATTGACAAGGAATAGATTCTATATGCATTCTAATGATATAAAGTATAATGCCTACAAATAAACTCTTACTTGTTGTTGTGGTTTATATCAAATATGCACTTTAAAACATTATTCTCTTCAAAACTAAAATCTTCTTCAATATCCTAATACAAAAAAAGAAAAAGAAAAAAAGAACATAAAACATGCTATGGATATGAATAGCGAGAAAACTTTTAACCACACTTCTAGATGTAGCATATGAGAAAATTTATGCATATGAAATAATATATTACCTTTGCATGACTCTTCGAGGAACTCTTGGTGTCATTCTTTAAACTCTTAAATTTGGAAAAAACTTCTTCAGAAGCAATGAAAGCATTTGATTTTGTATATATCGCTCTATCGCCTTCTTTCTTTAAGTCTAACGGGGTTTTAATAGATGAATGACTTAACACTATATGAACTTCATGTAATTTTCTTCTACCCATACCCATTCCACTCATAGATGCATCAAATTCACAATTATCACGTAACATTTTAGCCGACTAGGGGTGAGCAAAACCGAGCCAAAATTGAAAAAACGCACCAAACCGAGATATTTGGTGCGGTTCGCTGTAGTTATTGAAGAGTTCGGTTATCGGTGCAGTTTGAGTTTTTTGTAGGTTTTTTCTTAACTCTTGTTTTTTGAAACGGTAGATATTATAACTTAGAAAAGCAATTACAACCCGAGGGCTAAGTAGCCAAAGTATTATCAAGTGATAGATCGTATGAACAGTGAGGACAAGTGCCCTAGAAGCAAAAGATATAACAAACCTGACAAAGATGAGAAATCTAGCATCCAGCTGCAACAAAATTACTGAATCCGTAGCATGAGTCTCATCTCTGCTGCTAAAAAAGCATCAAAAGAGCAACTGACTACTGAACTAGGAGAACCTAGTTAGCTACTCAAAGGCACTAAACAAAAAAAAACAAAAAACCACCAACCAAAGTAAAGAAATAGAAAATTCAGACAACAACCAAGCAACTAAAAGTTTGAGAGGACAACTACAGCAGCAACGCAAATGAAGAACCACTTAAAGGAACAAAACAACATAAACTCAACAAAGAACCATCAAGAATCAAGGCATCAATAGCAGAAACCAGTAACCTGAGACAACTACTACCCATCATCACAAAGTAGAAACAAAACTATATTGTCGGGTTAACCACAAACAATTTAGGCCTTCTCACGTTGTTGAAAGTGAGATGATTTCTGGTTTTCCAGCTACACCATAAAATGTAGGCAGTTAGTTGAAGTCTGACCTGTGAGGTGGTTGATTTGCTGAGGTTGCAGAGTTTTGTCCACCAATCCTTGAAGCAATTTGAGTCCAGGTCTTGACCATCCCATTGAAGAGGAGAAATTTTCCAGATAAGATGTGCTCTTGGACAAAGAAATAACATGTGTTCCAAGGTTTTCTCCGAGCCACCACAAGCTTTGTAGATGGGCTCTAAAGGGATACCTTTCATGATGAGGTTCACTGACTGGGATAATATCAGCATTACAGTTCCAAAGAAAATGCTTAAGTTTCTCTTTAATCTCGTGGCTCCAAATCCTCTTCCTCATCTTTTTAGCTTCCAACTATTTATTGTTCTTCTCAAATACATCCATGATCTCTCATTTTTCTCATATTCATCTTAGAGTAAACATATTTGACTGAGAGTTTCCACTTAACTCCACTATCACAGACAAGCTTATCCTCCTTATTGGGCTCTAACCCCTTAATGCTGAAAATAACTTCACTTTCTCTTTTGAGAATTTGTGCAAAATATCTTCTTGTTCCAAATCGTCCCATCAGAGTCATAAGATCCTTAACCCAGAGCAGGTCACTTCTTTACTAAGTGGATTTCCTTGGTTTGAAGCCTGGACTGATGGGAATCCAAGATGGTCCCATACTTTGATATTGTGCCCATTTGCAACCTTATACATGAATCCATTATGCAGAGAATATCTGACAGAGAGCCAAGAGTTCCACATCCAAGAGATGTTTTGTTTTTAGCAGAAGAGAAAAAAACACTCCTGGTAGAAATAACTTGCTTTTAAAAAAATTGTTAACCAGAAGGTTTAGCTTTGTGACAACTCTCCATATTTGCTTAGCAATAAGGGCCTTGTTCACTAAATGCATATCCAAGAATCCTAGTTCACCTTTGTGCTTTGGCAATGTGAGCAACTTCATGATTTTCAATGGGTAATTTACTTCAATGGGTCACCAGAGCTCCACCAGAAGTTAGCAATGTGTTGTGCCAACTTCTTATTAGCAACTTTAGGTAGAACAAAGCAAGACATTGCATAAAGGAGGAGGGCGCTCAACACTGATTTCAGAAGAGTTTCCTTACCTGTTGATATAGCCCTATTATCATAGCCCGGTTCGGACGAAAGCCACTCGACTGAAGAATGCTAATGACGACATCAGTAAGTCAACTTTCCCGAGGTCGACTTTGTCCAGAAGCCATCCAGGGATCGCCGCAAACCCGATGACGGCTCCAAGACGACATCTCCAAGTCGACCTCTATTTGAAAGACGAGTAAGCGGAGCACAGCCTCCAAAGGCTCCCGAATGACTTAAGTCGGCTCGGTATTGCTGAGAGTCGACTTATCCCACTTCGAGACAACAAGCCCCGACGACTCATATATACTCCAATACATTGAAAGGATATCTCTCAACAAGAATGAATCTACATAGGATAAGGAAGAATCTCATGCTAACTCAGGAGTGGGCAGAATGCGAACCGACCAGGGTATTTTGGACACTTCGCGTAAGTCGGCCAGAGCATTTTAGGTACTTCAAGTAAGTGTTCCTACTCCTATATAAAGGAGCTGAGGTAACTCCAAACCCTAACTTTCATTCTCTCCATTCATTCTTCAGTTGCTGCTTCTACTGAGCAGAGCTCATCTTCTTCCCTTTCACTGACTTGAGCGTCGGAGACACTTCACCGGAAACACTTCCGGTGTTGAGTTCTTGCAGGTGTTTGCAGCGGTTCACGGATGACTTAGAGACGAATCGAACAGACCGGAGCTCATTTTCACCGGTTCACTCCAGATCTGGGAGGAGACCCACCAAATTGGCGCCGTCTGTGGGGAGTTCTTGAAGGAAGTAAGAGCTTTGCACCTAGTTCCGATCTGTTTGACATGGCGGAGAAGGAGGGACTGTCGAGAAATCTAAATGAGGACTTTAGGGCAGCATGGACAGACAAACGGCCGCCGTCGATTCCTGGCCCTAGACCACCACTCCAAGTGCTCGGTTTCCCACCGTTTGGAGGGCATGCGCCGTCGGGAGTGCGTATGGAGGAAGAAACACCCATCACACCACTTGGGGTAAAGATTCCAGGGCTAACACAAGGAGGATCTAGCCAGACGAAGGCCGTGGACACGGGGGTCGACAGACATGAGTCGACCGAAATGAATTTGAGCTTGGGAAAGCAGCCTGGGATGTTGGAGCAAGAGGCAAGACCACCACCCCAGGTCGAGGAGAAAACGATGACCATGACGAGGAGCGAGATGCAGAGAATGATCGTGGAGGCGGTGGCGGCCCAACTCAAGCAGGCGCAGGTCGAGCAAGCGGAGGTCGAGCAGCCCAGGGTCGAGCAACCTAAGGTCGAGTTACCACCCCATGATCGCGAGCAGCAGGCCCAGTCCAATGAGAGGCAGATCAGGAGGGCGGAAGAAGAAGCATCTTCCATCAGGACCGCCAACCCGCAAGCGAGAGACGAGACATTGGAGCAGTTTCTGGCCCAAGTACGCGATTTGCAAGCCCGAGTCGAGGGAAGAAAAATTGGAGGCTCAAGGGGGACACCCCTTCTCACAGCACATTCTGGATGTCGACCTGCCGCAAGGTTTTCTCGATCTAAACATAAGTTATGACGGGTCGACCGATCCATCTCGTCATATGAGGAGCTTCAAGAATATGGCGGTTCTGCATTGTTATAATGACCTAGTGCAATGTCGAGCTTTCCTGACGACCTTGCGGGGATCTGCGCAAGATTGGTTTCATCAATTACCATCGGGAGCCATCAAGGACTTTGATGGATTCAGTTCGAGCTTTCTCAATCAATTTGCAAGTGTCAAACCGCAAGAGAAATCGTATCTGACCTTGATGGGCATATAGCAGAAAGAAGGCGAGTCACTGCGAGACTATGTGGCAAGATACATGCGTGCGTGCGTCGAGGTGCCCAGGGCATCGGAGGAGATAAAGGGTGGAGGTTGACTCGAGGGTTGCTACCGGGCTTATGCAGGAATTCTTTGGCAAAGCGCCTAGGTAGAACGTTCGATGAAGTACTGGGAAGATGTGCGAAGTACATGAATGTCGAGAAAGCGGAAGCCGACTTCTTGCAAACGGCTAAAACGAGTAAAGCTGACTCTCGGGATGAGAGGAGGGAGAAGAAAAGTTCCTCGACTGGGGAAAGAAAGGGGTCCCCATGAGCAGAAAGAGAAGGGCGATCTAGGGGTTGGAGGCCGACTCAATACACCCCTTTGTCGGCCCCTCAAGCGCGAATTTTGGAGGTGATGGAAAGGGAAATTCATGACAATGTCATCAGATGGCCCAAGACGAGGAAGGATGGACCAACGAGACCAAAAAGTAATCTATACTGCCGATTTCATAAGGATTATGGGCACAATACTAACGACTGCAAACATCTCAAGGACGAGATCGAGAGGCTGATTAAAGCAGGACACTTGAAGGAATTCATATACAAGGATCGGGAGAAGTCGAGCAGGAGGAGAGAAAGGAGCAGGAGCCCTTGCAAGAGGGCGAGAACGCCTGAGAAGGAGGAGCTTTCTCAGAAAAATGGATTCATACATATGATATTAGATGGATCGACTGATGGAGATTCGAATCGAGCAAGGAAGGCGCATGCTCGAGGGCGCCATGGGAAAGTCGAGGTACAGCAAGTCGACGAGAATGGTCCAGTAATAAACTTTGGGCCAGCAGACGTGGGAGAGGTCGAGAGACCTCACAATGATGCATTAATGATAACTGCCCAAGTATCAGGATATGAGGTGCAGAGAGTGTTTGTCGACACTGGGAGTTCAGTGAATGTGATCTTCTATGATTGTCTCAAGAGGATGGAGCTAGACATACAACTCACACCCCTCCATACCTCGTTGTTTGGTTTCAATGGTTCAGAGGTGGCGCCCTTAGGGGAGACTATGCTCGCTGTCGTCCTAGGGGAAGGCGACTTGCGAACGGTAAAAATGGTAAGATTCGTGGTAGTCGATGTAGAGTCGGCCTACAATATGATCCTGGGAAGGCCAGCGCTTAATGCATTTCAGGCTGTGGTGTCAACTTACCACATGAAGTTGAAATTCCCAGTTGGAGATTGAGTGGGAGAAGCTCGAGGCTATCAAAAGCTGTCGAGGACTTGTTATCAAATCGCTGTGAAAACCAACCAGCGGGCCGAAGTTAAAGAAGGGAAGAAACCAATGTCGAAGGAGAAGAGGCCAAGGAGTAATGACCTTGAACCACACGGGGAGTTAATGGAAATACAGATTGGAAAAATGAAGGAACAGACACTAAGGTCGGGAAGGATCTGGAGGACGAGCTGCGAGACCAACTTATCGCATTGCTGAAGGAGTTCAGGGATATTTTCGCTTTTACCCCGGAGGAGTTGACGGGGATCGACCCCACCGTTATGGAGCATAAACTCAACGTCGACCCCCTTACAAAGCCAGTAAAGCAATGACTTAGACACCATGGTGGAGAAATCGACAAAGCCATTGAGATCGAGGTGGATAAGTTGCTGCGAGCAGGACCTGTCAAAGAAATCCAATTCCCCGAGTGGATATCCAATTGGTCACAATGATGGTAAGGAAGGAACTAAACAAATGGCGCATGTGCATCGATTTTCGTGACATGAACTTGGCGTGCCCCAAAGATCATTATCCCTTACCACGAATCGATCAGTTAGTCGACTCCACGGCTGGTTGCGAATTGCTAAGTATGATGGATGCATCTCAGGGATATCATCAGATTCCATTGGCCCATGAGGATCAAAGTAAGGTGAGTTTTGTGACGAGCAAGGGGACGTATTGCTATGTCGTCATGCCCTTTGAACTTAAGAATGCAGGAGCAACCTACCAACGATTGATGGATCGTATGTTCAAATCTCAGATTGGGCGAAATATTTAAGTATATGTGGACGATATCTTGGTGAAGAGTAAGTACTCAACTTCACACCCAGACGACTTAAGGGAAACATTTAAAACCCTTAGAGCATTTGGGATGAAGTTGAACCCAAGCAAGTGTGCTTTTGGAGTAAAGGCAGGTCGATTTTTGGGATATATCGTCACAGAGCGAGTAATTGAAGTAAACAGGGAAAAGGTGAAAGCCATACTCGACATGGCCCCACCAAGAAATATAAGAGAGATGCAAGTCTTGACGGGATGGATTGCGGGACTAAGCAGGTTCATTGCTCGAGCCGCAGAGAAAAGCTTCTCATTCTTCAAATTGCTCAAAAAGAAGTCGACCTTCTTGTGGAGTGGCGAGGCACAAATGGCCTTCGAGAAATTGAAAGAGTTCTTGGGCGAGCTACCTTTGTTGACAAAACCTAAGCCCGATGACGAGTTGGTGCTATATATATATGTGGGTTCGGTGTCGTTAAGTTCAGTGTTATTGCGAGAAGAAGGAGGTGTCCAACAGCCAATTTACTACACCAGTCGAGTTCTCCAGGGTGCGGAGACGAGATACTCTGAGGTCGAGAAAGCCACCTTGACACTGGTGATAACGGCTAGAAAATTAAGGCCATATTTTCTGAATCATGTGGTACTGGTGAGGACAAATTTCCAACTGGGATAAACACTGGGTCGACCTACGGTATCAGGTCGGCTCGTAAAGTGGGCGGTCGAGTTAAGCGAATACTCCATCAAGTACGAGCCGAGACGAGCCATAAAGGCCCAAGCCTTGGTAGATTTTATCCAAGAAGGCTAAAAGGTCTAGTCTTGGAGTCGTCCTCGTGTCACCCGAGGGCGAACAGCTCGACTTTGCCATTAGAATGGGATTTAAGGCCTCAAATAACGAAGCAGAATACGAGGCGCTAATCAAAGGAATCCAACTCGCAATCGGTGGCGGAGCGACAAAAATAATGGCACATACTGGTTGTTGGACAAGTATTGGAAAGTTGCGAGATTAAGGAAGATCAGATGATGAAATATGTAGAGGAAATCCAAAGCCTTGTTCAAGGCCTAGAAAAGTTTGAGCTGACACAAATCCCTCGAGAAGAAAACAAGCAAGCAGATTGGCTCGCGAGAATTGCGAGCTCGAATGATGGAAAGATGGGGAGTTCTATCACCACCATGCATTTGGAAGGAAGCGTGTTGGGCGAGACAATAGAAGTCGAGAAAAAGGACGACTGGAGGAAGTCGATTCACGAACTCCTACAGGGTCGAGTACCTATGGGATATAAGCATGAGGCAGAAAGGGTTGCTCGATATCTAAACAAATATTTCAAAGTCGATGGCGTCATGTTCAAAAAATCTTTGGTCAGGCCCCACTTGCGATGCGTTTCTGAACACGAAGAAACTCATGTCTTGAAAGAAGTACATGAAGGATGTTGTGGAGCACATATAGGATCACGAGCTTTGGCAGGCAAAGCCATGCGAGCAGGATATTATTGGCACAAAATGCGAGCAATGGCGGAACAGCTGGTCCAGAAGTGCGAGAAATGTCAACGTCATGGGCAAATCATTCATATCCCCGCCGAATACATGACGACCATCAACACCCCAGTCCCCTTTGCGCAATGGGGAATCGACTTGGTAGGCCCATTGCCGATGGGAACAGGGCAGAGGAAGTTCTTAGTGGTCGCTGTCAACTATTTTAGCAAGTGGGTCGAAGCGGAACCATTGGCGAAAATGAAAGAGGAGAAAATGATTCAATTCCTATTTAACAACATCTGTTGTCGATTCAGATTTCCGAAAGTGCTAATTTCTGATAATGGGACTCAGTTCCAGGGGAAACGAATTCAAACATGGTGCCTCAACATGGGAATAAAATGAAGATTTGCCTCGGTCGCACACCCCCAGACCAATGGCCAAGTCGAGGTGACTAATCGAACCATTCTCCAAGGGCTGAAGAAGAGGTTGGAGAAGGCATCAGGCGCTTGGGTCGATGAGTTGACAACAGTCCTGTGGGCTTATAACACGACTCCAAGAAGTTCAACAGGTCAGTCACCATTTCACATGGTTTACTGAATGGATGCACTCTTGCCTATCGAAGTCGGCTTGGATTCTCATAGGTCGACATTCTATGAGGAGAAGAAGAACAAGGAAATGATTGAGGAAGCCCTCGACATGATAGAGGAAGGACGAGAGGAAGGTTGGGTGCGATCCATGGAGTATAAGCAAAAAATGTGTGCCGTCTTCGACAAGAAAGTCCGAACCAGACGATTTCAGGTGGGCGATCTCGTCCTAAAACGAGCAGACACTCTCAAACATGTCGGAAAACTCGAAGCCAACTGGGAAGGACCCTACACCATCACAAGGGTGCTCGAGAGAGGTGCGTATGAACTCGAGGATGACGAAGGACGACAGCTACCGCGATCTTGGCATGTGATCCATCTCAAGCGCTTTTATGCTTAAGGCAACGTTTTAAAGTTTTTTGTACTGAACAATGCTTAATCAAATTCAGTAATGCAATGAATTTCAAGTTTATTCTTCAATTGTGTCTTTTACATTTGCATGTCGATCCCATTATGATTACTTGAAAAATCAAATTTTTCAAAACGACTATAAAGCCGACCAACTCCAGCGACTACGAAGTCGACCTGAACAACTACGAAGTTGTCACTCGAGTGGAATCTCGACTAAGCTACGAAGCTTATGACTATGAAGTCGATCTGAACAACTACGAAGTTGTATCTCGAGTGGGATCTCGACTAAGCTACGAAGCTTACGACTATGAAGTCGATCTAAACAACTACGAAGTTGTATCTCGAGTGGAATCTCGACTAAGCTACGAAGCTTGCGACTACGAAGTCGATCTGAACAACTACGAAGTTGTATCTCGAGTGGAATCTCGACTAAGCTACGAGGCTTGCGACTACGAAGTCGATCTAAACAACTACAAAGTTGTATCTCGAGTGGAATCTCGACTAAGCTACAAAGCTTACGACTATAAAGTCGATCTGAACAACTACGAAGTTGTATCTCGAGTGGAATCTCGACTAAGCTACAAAGCTTACGACTACGAAGTTGACTCAAACAACTACGAAGTTGTATCTCGAGTGGAATCTCGACTAAGCTACGAAGCTTACGACTACGAAGTCGACTTGAATAACTACGAAGTTGTATCTCGAGTGGAATCTCGATTAAGCCACGAAACTTACGACTATGAAAATCGACTTAAAACAAATACAAACAATTACATCCCTAAACATTCTAGATGATCAGCTGCGAAGCTGCTAAAAGCATTGCTCGTCTTCGAACAGCTCGCAAGCCGGGTTGGGAGAAGACGAGTTGAAAAACTTCAGTTTGCCAGCTGCGAAGCTGCTAAATGTGTTGCTCATCTTCGAACAGCTCGCAAGCCAGGTTGGGAGAAGACGAGTTGAAAAACATCAGTTTGCCAACTGCAATGCTGCTAAAAGTGTTGCTCGTCTTCGAACAGCTCGCAAGCTGGGTTAGGAGAAGACGAGTTAAAAACTTCAGTTTACCAGCTGTGAAGCTGCTAAAAGTGTTGCTCGTCTTCGAACAGCTCGCAAGCCGGGTTGGGAGAAGACGAGTTGAAAAACTTCAGTTTACCAACTGCGAAGCTGCTAAAAGTGTTGCTCGTCTTCGACCAGCTCGTAAGCCGGGTTGGGAGAAGACACATATGATGAGTTGAAAAACTTGAAAAATACAGCGCAACGAAAAAGCATCAACACAAACATCGAAAAGCATTCACAGTAGCTAAGAACAGTTTGAAGGAAAAAATGAAAATGTAAGCAGCTAAGAGGATAGAAAGATACCTTGCATAAACATCGAAAATCGATTACATGATAAGTCGTCCCGACCTATTACAAAAATGACCCGGAGTATGTCGGGACGAGAGGAAAAACACATGGCAAAAACAACTAGCCCCACGGCCATTGCAACTCAAAAAACAAACAAACAGAAGTAAATCATTACAATCAACAAAATAAGGTTTAATCCTTCACAATCTCGTATGTCGACTTCTCGTCGACATCATCATCCACATTAGGGAGAGGTTCGGTCCCTTCGCCCTCCTCGGCGTCAACAATTGGGGTTTTCTCGCCCTCGGCAACTTCATCCCCCCATCACCATCAGCCAACAGCTCCGCCATTCGCCCCTCGACCTCAGCCTCTTCGTCCAGCGGTTCCTCATGGTCAGCTCCGCTTGCCTCGACCAGCTCGACCGGACTAGACAAAGGACTAAGAGGAACCTCGAGCTGGTCAACCAACCTAGCCTTGCGGATGGCCCGGGCCTCGAGTCCCGACCACCAAGAGTAATTATCTGGAAGCAATGAATCACCATGATAGCCGTCTGGGAGAGGAAGGGACTCCTTCAGAACTTGACGGTTGACTTTTCCCTCGAGAAAAGTGCCCTTCGCAGCCGACTCCCACGCGTTGAACGTGAAGTGAAAATACTGGAGGGTTGCGGGACATAACTTCTCGAGGAAGTCGGAAGAGTTACAGAACGCTGCGACAACCTCCTTCCGGTAGGCGTCGAGGAAGACTGAGCCCATCGGCGATTTGAGAAAAGATCTGCGCCCTTCCTCTTTCGCGATCTTCCTTTCAGACACGTTATCATCAACAGCTTTCGCAAGATCGGCGCGAATTTTGTCGACTTTCGCGAGGGCGGCGGCCTTCTCGGTCCTCAACTTTGCAATCACCGCTTTCACAGCTGCAAGGTCATCCTCCTTCGTCTCGAGCTCGAGGACCTGCTCCTCAGACTTCTTCTTGTAAGCTTGAAGAGTAGAATCAGGTGATCTCGACTCCTCGAGAAGGGTTGGCATAGCATACACTAAGAACTAAAAAAAAAACAAAGGATTAGAATCAAACAAGGATAAAAGCAAGCCAAATCAAAGTCGAGATAATTACTCGGGAAAAGCATAGAAGAGCACAGTTAGCACGGTGGTGAGGGTCGCGGTCGGTGCGAGCCTTGTCAGCAGAAGGGAGGACAACGTCAAAATACTTAGCCACCTCATGAGGCTCTAGGTGGTTCCAAAGTCGGGACGGCCTCTCGAGAGTGACCTTCTCGACTTCCACAGACGAGGGGGAAGGAGGAGCGACAGACTTCCCCTTATCCTTATTTTTAGGGCATTTGAGCGAATCAGGCACCAAGACAAAGTCTGCCTCGTCTTGGGCCCTTTTGCATGATTGGGAACCCGACAATTTTTGTTGCTGCGCAGCTGATGGAACCGTCACTTTCGACTTTTTCGGGCAGTCTTCTCGACTGCCGCAACCCTCACACCCGACCCAGAGTCATCATCGGGTTATTTCGCAGAAGGAGGATTAACGGACTTAGCGCCGCCTTGGCCTTCTTGGTCTCGAAACGAGCTAAGGCTTTAACTGGAAAACGCAAAAGTAAGGCGACTAAAAATAGTCGCTGCTAGTCAAGACGAGCAATATACACAATAAAAGAAAAATGTAAAACGCCAAGGACATATGATAGCAAATCAGAGACGACATAAACTTACGAGGATCACCGATTGGAGAAGCATCCTCATCGACACAAATTCCACAGTGGTGTAAGAGAGAACGATCCTTAACCATAAGACGTGCACTCCAAGTACACTTATTTAGGTCGTCTAGCATGGCAGCAAATTGGGAGGACTTGGGTCTATTATTCTGATTAACTCTACTGGTTAGCCAAACGTTACTATACGGGAACTTTCCAGGGGCAGGACGGATATAGACGAACTTGGTTTTCCACTCGGTGACATTAGAAGAGAGATCGTCAATAAATGTCACACTAGGACGACGACCCAAGCAATGGGCGTCCTTTATGAACCTATAACTATAACAGTAAAAAAGAAACTCGGGAGAGAAATATCGAAGCTTTATTTTGGAGATAATTATGAAGGCAACCATGATGCGGATTGCGTTAGGAGAAAATTGGTTTATTGGCACACCGTATAAGTCGCTAATCGACAAGAGTTCTGGTTGGATGGGAAATCGCAAGCCGAACATGATTTGGTCAACAAGGAATGTGAAGCATCCAGACGGAGGATGTCTGAAATCGTCATTGGGCCCATGAACGAGCAGTTCCCAGTCAGAAGGAAGTCCGCTGAAAGCCCTAAAACCCTTGACTTCGACTGCAGGGGCATAAGAAAAAGGGTTAAGTATGGCTAACTTGGCCAACGGGCAGGCTAATGTTAAAACATGTTTGGGCTCAGTAGGAAGAGCTATTGTTGGGGAAGGTATAGGACTCGTCCTATATACAGGTATTTCTAACAACCTAAGAGGAATACCTCGAGGAAAGAGGTTAAGTCGAGAAGACTCGGCCTGCAGAGAATTAGGGCTTTTGTTAAGGGTGTCCGATAGCAATGTCTGATTATATTCATCCCAATCAATTCCAAAGGAGGAGGTGGCAGAGTTAGGAGAATCCCTCGGCTCGACTGCTGGTCTAAAGTTGATTATTTGAAGGGAAGTAGAGCTCGAATACTCATCGATTTGACGACCAAGGGAACCAGAGACGGGATCAGAGTCAGAATCTAGTGAAAAGTCGAGAAGAATGATCAGTATGGCGGAACATAAAACTAGACACCGAGGGCTAGGAAATGTGAGCACATCGACGCAAAAACGACTACAGTCAAAAGTCGATTTACAAAAAAGAAGAAAGAAGTTGTATAGACAAGGACGAAGAGTTGGATGAGTATAGCCCGGCTCGACATGGGAGTAAATAGTAGGTAGCAAAGGCCCCGAATCCAGGTCGACTGCCCGTTATGGGACTGTCGACTCAGGAGATTCATAAACCAACATTAATCGACTTACAAAGATGGCGAGTCGACGCTAAATCTTAAGCATACGCAAGAACAAACACCCGGAGGAAGGTATAACACCCACGTTAAAGATCTAACAGTGAAAACTGCTAAGAATGGTTCGAGAAAATACCAGAAAACAATAACCCTTATGAACACTCATATCCGAATCCCAGAAAAAATAAGATAATAAAGATTCACAGAAGAGATAGTAGAACTTACACATGTTGATGTGTCGGAGAAATGTAGAGAAGTTCAAGAAAGTCGCCGAAAAAATATGAGCGTCGGGGAAGCTGTACGCCTTATTGCCCGAGAAAATAGAGAGCTTGGAAGTCATGGAATGCGAAAAGTGGGAGAAAGAGGGGAAAGGGCGATATTTATAATGTGAGTCCTGGAACCCTAACCCTAGGATCAAGATGAAATCTAACGGATGAAAAAGAGCACAAAATACGAGGAGATAGAATTTCGAAGCGGCGCCCATCATTAATCAGAATTCGAAATTCAAAATATGAAAAAGCTGTCAGAAGAGCAGGGGAGCTTATCCGAAAAGTCCCAACGGTTGAAACCCAGAGATCTGGGAGCATAAGTCGAGATGCTCATTGAGGGCGTCGAGACGATCGAGAAGGCCCAAGAAATGCCCGACCTCCTAACTTACTCTTAAGCTATGAATAGCTTAGAATAATTTTGGTGGNGGGGGGGGGGGGGGTAGATGATATAGCCCTATTATCATAGACCGGTTCGGACGAAAGCCACTCGACTAAAGAATGCTAATGACGACATCAGTAAGTCGACTTTCCCCAGGTCGACTTTGTCCAGAAGCCATCCAGGGATCGCCGCACACCCGATGACGGCTCCAAGACAACTTCCCCAAGTCGACCTCTATTTGAAAGACGAGTAAGCGGAGCACAACCTCCGAAGGCTCCCGAATGACTTAAGTCGGCTCGGTATTGTTGAGAGTCGACTTATCCCACTTTTAGACGACAAGCTCCGACGACTCATATATACTTCAATACATTGAAAGGAGATCTCTAAACAAGAATGAATCTACATAGGATAAGGAGGAATCTCCATGCTGACTCAGGAGTGGGCAGAATGCGAACCGACCAGGGTATTTTAGACACTTCGCGTAAGTCGGCCAGGGCATTTTAGGTACTTCAAGTAAGTGTTCCTACTCCTATATAAAGGAGCTGAGGTGATTCCAAACCCTAACTTTCATTCTCTCCATTCATTCTTCAGCTGTTGCTCCTACTGAGCAGAGCTCATCTTCTTCCCTTTCACTGACTTGAGCGTCGGAGGCTCTTCACTGGAAACACTCCCGGTGCTGAGTTCTTGCAGGTGTTTGCAGCGGTTCACGGACGACTTGGAGACGATTCGAACAGACCGGAGCTCATTTCCACCGGTTCTTTCTAGATCTGGGAGGAGACCCATCACCTGCAAAAGAAAGAAACTTGTTATTCCAATTTAGAATTTTCTTCTAATTGATTCCTCCACAACAGAGAAAGTTTCAGTTTTGGAATTCTCAATTCCTAAGGGTAACTCTAAATACTTTGAGGAGGTTTGAGCAATGATACAAAAGATAGTCTGACATATTTGGTCTTGCATTCTTTGAGGAATGTTCTTTACTGAAAAAATAGACAATTTTCCTCGATTCACTTTCTGACCAACAATAGTCTGATAATGTTTTAGGATATCAAGAAAAATCGGGACTTGACTATTATCAACTTAAGTAAAAAAAAATAGTGTCATCAGCCGAAAAAAAAAATGTGGGCAAACTAAAAAATATACTTACTGAGTGTTATCCCTTTTAGGGAGCCTTTTTTTTTGGAAGGGGGGGGGGGAGTGGGTTCCATTAAGCAAAATATATTTTTTTCCTCAAATATATACACTTTTTATATGACTATCAGGCTTGTAAAAGAAAGATTATACGGCTACGTAAAACAATAAACATTACAATTTATAAAGTAAATATGACAATTTCGTTTCTCGTTGGTCGACAAGTAAATAGTGCTGAAAATAAATCCAATTTTCTACCAATTTAATTGGTCAAGCCCTATATGCATTTATGGGTATCACATCATCAATACCTTTCAAAAAGATGCACAAAAAAGAGCATCCGATATCCATAATCCATCCCTAAACCAAACGAGGTGCATGAAACTCCTTACAAAACCTTCCTTTGCTGGAATAAAAAAAATAAATAAATAAATAAAATATAGAGGCATGAAACTCACCTATATATTTATATATTATGGAACTAAGTCCAAAACCAACACATCCACAAGCATCTCAGGAAAAGCACACAGCTCAAAAAATTAAGTCCAAACTTCAAATCTCCACGGCATTAAAGTAAACCAAACATTTCCTTATCGCCATAAATATTGATCATTCGCCAACTCATTACTAAGTCTGTGTTGTCTGCGGTTTGTCTGTCTCCATGGGCTCTGCCTCAGCTGGTGGTGCTTGGTTTTCAGATCCTGCAGCATTGTCTTCTGGGCTGGCACTCCGGGCCGGGCTGGCATTTTCTGTCCCTTGCGAATGAGCCTCTCCACTTTGGGCTGGTGGCTCGGGAGTGGCTGGCTTCGTGGGCTTTGGTTTCGTCATGATTGGCCTGCAAAACCTGTGGAGGCATATATAGCTTGTCTTAGATCGACAAAACTAAAGGGGTGGTTGATACTCCAGAGGGTATTTTATAGCAACGTTAATAAAACTGGGCTTTGTGGTAATCAAGACTACAACCTTGGATTAGCTTTTGTACGTATCCGTTGGAATAAGGATTAAAGTTTATAATAACTCTCAGCAGCTAATTAATATCTTCACCACCATAAAAATATCCTTGCGTCCATCAGTTATGGCTTCACATGCTTGGTTGGTATAAAGTGTACATGTAATAACACAGATGCCATACATATAAACCCCTCAATGGAACTGGCATACAAACACAAATGTTTACCTGTCGAGAGCTTCGGCTCTTTTCCTAATGTCGGCAGACAAAAGAACCGGTGTGGCATACTTGGGGAGGGTATCCTGGTGCTGCTTTTTCTCCCTCAGCCAAGCTTCAGCTTCCACACATTCGTTCAGGACCTGAACAGAGTGAACCACAAATGACTTAAAGATCACATAAAAATAGTAAACAAACCCAATTAAGAATTTCCGATTGGTGCCCTTCAGATCTTCCAGTGGGATCAAAAAGAGATTAATTATTAGGGCTCAGATAATATATACCTTCTGCTTCTCTGCAAGATCAATGTGATCGAACTTGGGATCACTCGACGCAGCAGCTTCTCTGTAACTGTTGATGCAATAGGTGAGTTGGTCAATGACTGCTCCTCTTTCAGTATGCTCCTTGTACCTCTCTTCTATAGGGTCACCTAGCTATACATAATTATATATAATGCCAAAGTAAATTAAATAGTCGTCTCAATAAATATTATAATTAAAAAAAATGCATGTCAGAAGATTTAAAAAATAGTAAACAAAAAAAAAGAGAGAGAGAGAGAGCATAGAGGCGGGAAAGAAACTTTTAGTGGATAGTTGAGGTAATCCACAATTGAGGCAAACCAAACGTAATGACAATTTTTTGTGACGATCACTTAAAACTAGGAAATGAACGCAAAGGCAGAAAGCCAAAAACAGAACACTCACCTTTTTGAGCTCATCCAGCTTAGCAATATAGACCCCTTTTGTTTCATCTTCACCATCCTCGTACAACCAATCTTCCACCTCCTGCAGTCTGGCAATAACTTGCTCTCTATCCAATTCGGTTACAAACTCATGATACTTGTCATGAAGCTGCAGACAGAGAAATTGTGAGTGTCAAAAGAGTTAAAATACTATCTGCAAAGCCATCGAAACTCATGCATACCTTGTTCCGCATGTCATAAACATAAGCCTCAACCGCATTCTTCTTGTCCTTGGTCTCCTCCATAATCCGATCCTGCAAAGCCATTTCAAACTCCTTCTCTACAGCTTTTTGCACATCGGCAGCTGACAACCCACCATATATAATCTCCGAGACAGGTACATTGGTTTTCTTAACCTTTTTCTTTGGAGCTTCAACCTGATGAACACAGAACAGCAAACTTGGTGTGGAAACCCTTTGGGAATAATACATCCAGACTCTAGTATGAAGAGGATACATATTAAGGGTGAGTTGCAATTGATATGCTTCTCATTCTGAATTGAGTTCATATACATATATTACACAACAAATTTTTTCTATTCATTACCCATCAAATTTTTTCTATACAAATATTCCCTTTTCCTGAAAATTAACTTGAAACTACATTCTTTTTTCACCTCAAATTCACTCACTAAAAGATTAATAGGTGAAATTGCAAATTAGCGCGCAGTTTCTATAATCACAGAAGTAATTGTACAAATTTGTCATCTACCCCAATTTAACTTCACAGCTTTACCATACTGTGCTTGATTTTTAGTATTTAGTGGGCATTTTCTATAATCACAGAAGTTACTGGATATATCTGTCGTCTACCCCAATTTACTAAGCATATTTTACAATTTTGCCAAATTAATAAAGAAATAAAGAACACTAATCTCTAGCCAAGAAAAAAAAAAATGAATATGCTACAACTCCCAGAAGCACCCATAGCCCATTTGCAAGTGTAGAGAAGCTACACGAAAGTTGGGTATAACCAAGCCAAATGCAAGTTATTTACCTTACGAGCCACACAAACAACCAGAATTGAATGGTAAAACATGTTATCAAAATCAGTACAAATAAAAGGAGGGCAGAGAAATTATATGTTCTGCTGCATGATAGAAAGTAGAAAAAGAAGAGAACCATGCGTATATAAAACTGTTTAGCACTACATCTGTACTATTAAAGCTAACCTTGACATCTGTGTCCATCTGAGCTGATTTATCTCCAGATTCAGGCACGCCATTATTGTCTCCAGCACCATCCGTTTTAGTATCTTGCATATTAACATCAGTTTCAGCAGCATTAGGAGGAGCAGAAGGAGGCTCATCTGTTTCCATCTTTGTAGCCTCCTTCGCCGGCTCTTCTACAACTGGAACCTCTACCTCCTCTTCCAAGAGCTGATTCACAATTCACCAGTTAGAAGAATAGAGGTGGGGGAAAATGGAGGACACATTATGCAAATTTCTTGTCAGATACAAGAACAGTAACTAGCGTAGACAAAAATCATAACTTCTGATAGGACATGCCACAGTTATAATGTATTAATAATAAATTGATGTGTTATTCCGGCAACTGTGAAAAGAAACATATTTCATAAAATACCATTTTCATAGTACCAAAATCACAAGTCAAGTATACATAATAGTTATAACCACAAACCAAATCTGCAATTTCTCCATATGTGTAAAGGTAAATGCTCTTCTCTAAGCAAGTATCTGAACAAGTTACACTTTTAAATTTTAGTTTAGAGAAAATACTCCCTCAGTTTTATTCTATCAGCACCTTAGGTTTTTTCATAAAGAATAAGGCAGATGTCTTTATGTTATAAGTTTATAAAATGTGTTTAACTTTAGTTATTAATTCACATTCCAGTGAGAGATGATGACTATCCAGTCAAATGATATTACGAAAAGATATATTAAATTGATTAATATTAATACACTCATCATTCAAATAAAATATGCAATTAAATTCCTCTTGGATTTCCGAAATAGAACGAAACATAGGGAGTTGCATGA
>CACSLK010027838.1:5279421-5292915 GCA_902706635.1 Striga hermonthica | reverse complement strand
CAATTTAGATAATTGCGGCTAATTTATTAAGGTAATAAATCACATAAAATTTTCTTTTGTATCTCAAGATATTCATATCATATATATGTACATATATATCCTACATTTATTCCTAAAATATCGAGATCTATCACATTCTTAACAAACATTAGATTTACTTTTATATTTTTAAATTAATCACATCAATAAATAATATTAATATACATTAAATATTTATCATGATATAAAAAATAAATATCACTTTTATAAATGTTATAAATAATATTGACATTATACGACAATAGCTTTTGAATAAAATAATATTTGAGTATTATGATGAACCAAAATATGTAAAAATATTATATTTTTTGTATTAAAAAAATAAATATATATGTTAAAATATTATTTATATTAATATAGACGGATCAACGGGCTAATACATTGTAAAAATAAAATTTTGAAAAAATGCTTTACATTACGATCCCCGTGATCGCACGGGATTTTCACTAGTTCGTAATAATGCGGACCCATTTAAACGTTTGGGGGCCCATTAATATGGATGCGATGCATCCATTTAATGTGGGCCGCCTTTTGCCATTCAACAGGCTGATTGCACTCGGCTTGATTTTTTTAGTTAATTATTTATTCAAACTTTTTTCTTTCTTTTTAATATACATATATTTAATTCAATTTTATCTATATCACACTTCCCAATATGTATCAATAATTTATATTTTCTTTCCCCCAATTCTTTTATGCCTATAAATACCACGGCTTCACAATTCTCTTGCACCCAAAAAAAAAAAGCAATTGCACATTTGCTTAAAAAATAAATCCGAATAATAGGGTAAATTTATAAAATTTTTCAAGTTATAATTCTAGCATTCCAGATGAAATTCTATTCTCCCAAAATTCACAATCTCCCTTAAATTACCATTTTAAAGAAGCACTCACTAATCAAATACAAATGAGCTAAAGGTGTGCAACTTTTCCACCCGCTTCCTAGTAGCGGTAAGCTAGGGAATGATGTGTGGAGGTAGAGGATAGATGTAATTAAAGGTCTCGGTCATAAGAACGAAGCGAAGCGAAGTTCAGTCATAGAAGTTCAGAGCGAAGAGAACCGTGCAATGAAATTTGACCTGGTAAGACTTTCCCACTATATGAGATGCAATTTGTTCAATTTCAAGGGGACGAAGTAGGCTCGACGTTTCCAGGAGAGGGGACGAAGGGAAATCGAGTGGATAGATTTTGCATCTATATAAAACACAAAAAGTGAAATTAGGAAAACATTTGATAACTTTCGCTACTAGGCCGACGTGATTTTTCCCACAATTTCTATCAAATTTTCTTTTTATGTAATAACACTCTCAAAATTATCCATTCTCCGCCAATATACAGTATTGATAATACAATGCATCACCAACTTCGTGCAGAAAAACACAACGGCTGGATTTTGACGGTACCCTATTCCCCTAGCAAAACAATACTAGGACGCATGTCTAACAAGATTAGCAACGAGCTTGGTGGGGAATGTAATGGGGTGCAAATACTATACTTTTCCAATATGAGGCTCTCGAATTTTTGCTTCACTTGCAGTCTAATTAGGCACCGAATGTGCGAGTGTTCGACAAGGTCGCAGAGTCATTCCGATGAATTCACCCGCAAATATGGAGATTGGTTGCGTGTCATTCCTCCCACGTTATGAAGGAAGTAGAGATGGACAAATTCATTTTCATCTAATTCATCTAGTCATCAAAATTCAAGTGATCCTAGTGTTAGCATTGGGGAAGGGGAACTTTCCAATAGAGGCATCTCTAGAAAAGGATACAGAATCTGAGTCAAGTCAGGTTGCTCATAATTCTACCGAAAGGCTGGGGCAACAGATCAATGACGACATTATTATTGGCAAGGATGAGGGGCTTAGAGGGGCCAAAAATCGGATATGGCGCTATCCACGTTTAAAACCATTGTAGCGTAGTCTACTTCAAATAGTAATTTAAATGGCAACCAATGTAGGGGTAGAAGCGAAAACCGATTCCAAACAAATCAAATTCTCCAATTGGCGACCTAGTAAACGGGCTAGGATGGATGATGATGAAGAAATGCTGGAAAATATTTGTTCGGGTATTGAAGCGGCGACCTCTGCTCAGCAGAGACGCAGAACGCAATGAGTTGCCTTTGTGGGAACGTGTGAGGTCTGGGGAATCCTCTCACATTGAAATCGTTACAAATCTAATGTGTAATTTTTCTCCCGATCTAGTCTTTTTGTCTGTGACTAGATTGTTTGGTTTAAAGGCAACAAATATTTGTAACCTTTTTTATTTTACTGGTAATTTGTGATGGATTGTATATGTTTCAGTGGCGATCTTATGTTGTTGCGGTCGGATTGGTGGAAGGTTGATATTAAATCCTTTCCGTCAGGGAATACTGATGCGATTATTGAAGATCACGAAAATAGATGTTGGCGTTTTGCAGAAGTTTATGGGTAGACAAAAGTTGAGAATCGCCATCACACTTGAAACTCAATTCGAATATTAGACACCTTATTAAATCACCATTGGCTTTATGGAGGGGGCTTCAATGAAACTATTTTGCTTTCAGAAGGCAATGGAGGGTTTTTCCGACATCAAGCTTCTCTCGATCATTTCAGTTGACCTTAACAGACTGCCATCTTTATTATATTTCTTTTAAGGGAGATCTGTTCACGTGGAATAATAAGAGAAAGGGCTTGGATAATATTCAAACGCGCTTAGACAGATTTTTGGGGTATGGAGATTAGTTGAGTTTGTTCCTAGACTCATGGATAGAGCATCTTCCATACTCATCATCCGACCATCGTCCTATTATTATTAATTGAAGGCCCTGCAAAAACATTGGACTTTTGTTAAATCCCGTAATTCAAGTATGAACCGCTTTGGTTGAAAGAAAATTGTTATTTTGATGTGGTCTAAAATTGTTGGTCGTGTGAGTAGTCTTCGCAATGTAGCAGGGTGGCTACTTCTCAGTTCAATCCTAAATTTTTCGGATTGTCAACAAAGGTTGCAGACATGAAGTAAAAAAATCTTTCTCGAGGTGAAAAGTAATTCTTCATAAAAAAAAGCATCTTTAACAGCTTAATGAGTCTCCTGATTCACCAAACCTCATATATGAGATCAAAATTTTAGAATCAAAGTTTCAGAGGCTTATTTGCCGCGAAGAGAGTTTTTGGAAACAAAGAGCTCAGATCGTCTAGCTTAAGGAGGATCAGAATACTAGATCTTTTCATTTTCGAGATAAAGCCAAACATCATGTCAACTGCATAGATAAGCTAAAAAACAATTAGGGAGAGTAGATAAAGAGTGAGCACCATATTGGTAAACATGTTCTCACTTTCCTAAAAATCTCTTTTCCAGCTCACGGTCAACCTCAGAGCAAATATCAGAGTTGACTGATAGTGAGGGAGAGTGAATTTCTTCAAAAGAGGCTTCCATGTTAGACGAACTATATACTGAGGAGGAAGTCCATGTTGTCTTAATGAGTGCTTGCCGTATAAAGCTCCAGGAGTCGATGGGTTCCATTGAGAGCTCATAATGCCAAATTTTCTTTTAGTTTGCTTTAAAATTCTCAATCACAGAGGTTTTTTTGAAGGCTTCAAAGATACAATCATCATCTTGATTCTGAAGAAGAAAAAACCAGATATGATTATAGATTTTCAACCCATAAGTTTATGCATGGTTCTTTACATAATTATTTCGAAAGTTGTGGCAGCTAAGTTGAAAAAAGTTTTCAGCCCTCTTATCTCCGTGAATCAAATCTCTTTTGTTCCTAATCGACTCGTAATGGACAATTCAATCCTTTTTTTTGAAATGCTCCACTAAATATCCAAAAAACGCAAAGGAAACTCACATTGGATGGCTCTAAAATTAGACATGAGTGAAGTGTATGATCGAGTTGAATGGCATATTGTTGCTTCGACGCACTTAAAGAAAGGGTTCCCTCCCTTTTTCCGTCATTTGATATGAAAATGTATTTCGATTGTGAATTTGGCTTTTCGAAAAAATGGTCTACTTGTAGAAAATGTCAGACCTTCTCGCGGTCTTCGACAGGGTTGTTCTTTATCTCAATATATTTTTATCCAGAAAGGTTATCGATGTCTCTTAACAAAGCTGAAATGGCAAAATCTCTTACGGGTTTCAAATATAGCAGACTTGGACCCTTGATTTCCCATCTCTTGTTTGTAGATGTCTCAATCATTTTTTCAACGGCTAATTCAGGTGAGACATCGACTATTGTTCACATTTTTAGACTCTATGAAGCGGCTTCGGGTCAAAAGTTCAACTTGAAGAAAATGGTGATATCCTTTACTCCTAATACATCTCTGAATGTGCATCTAGATTTATGTTTGACCTTGGGAATCCATTCTCCTTCCTCTCATTATACTTATTTGGGTCTCCCATCTCTGAATGGCCGAGACATTTTGTGACTGTTCGTGAGAAAATTTGGAAGCAACCCTATTCTTGGCGGCGTAACCATTTTTCTTCAGCAGGGCGTGAAATTCTAATCAAAGCGGTGGCGCAATCTATTCCCACTTACATCATGATCTTATTTCGGACCCCAAAATTAATTTGTAACCAATTGAAGAAAATAGTTGCCAAATTTTAGTGGGGGTCTTGTTAGGGTGAAAGAAAAATACCGTGGGTCAAATGAAGCAGCTAACTTTGTTAAAATCACAAGCTGATTTGGGATTCAGAGACTTCGTAATTTTCAACCAAGATTTGTTGGGGATACAAGTCTAGAGAGTGCTATAGTCACTGGATTCTCTAGTGTCTAGAGTTTTCAAAGCTAAATATTTTTCATGTGTCAGTTTCTAGATGCTATTGTTCGGCCGCGTTCTCCTTTTATTTGCAGAAGTCTCTTGTGTGGTCCTGAAGTTATTCAAGTTGTCACGCATTAGAGAGTAGGTGATTCTAAGTCATAAGGGTTTTCTCGGACCCTTGGATCCCTCATTTTCAGGGACTTTGGCCTATCACTCACTATTCAGCGAGCAATGATAGAGTTGTTGATCTAATTGGAAGGAATGGGGATTGGAATCATGATTTGATCAACCAAGTTTTTTTTGCCGATAGATTCGCTAAAAATTTTCTCAGTCCCTCTTAGCCTGACTCTTAACCCTGATCGAATTATTTGACACCATTCCAAAAATTGGGATTACACAGTGAAGAGTGGTTATCGTATGCTCAAGCAACGATCATCTGGCTCTTTGGAATCCTCTTCCTCATACAAAATCTAGTGGTGGAATGATTTGTGGAAAGGAATACTTTACCAAATGTTAAAATGTTTCTATGGAAAGTGTGTAACTAGACAATTCCTTCAGCGGAAAATCTTGTTAGGAGAGGTATATCGGGGTGGATGCAAAGTGCCCCAAATGTTCTGGATGGGAATCTAATGTTCATATTTTTTTTTATTGCGTTTGGTCTAAGAAGTTGTTGAAAATTTCAGGTTGATGGGGTAAGCTCGCTCTATTACGAGGTTCGAGTTTCTCATTTATTTTTTGTGATATTCTGGGCAGTGATCGTTGGATGATTTCTAAGTTTTGCTTATTTATTATGGATTATTTGGCATGAACGGAACCGTATCAAACACGGATTGCAAGGCAAAATTGCGGAGCAAGCATGGATAGTCGGGATTGCATGGCAAGAGCAGGCTAATAAAGTGAGATTGAGGCGCTTCACGTTATAACGTGCTTTGCTCACACCAAATATTGATAGCTGGGTTGGCCCCATAAATTGTCACAGTGGACTCAAATTAGTTTGCAGTGTCGCGGTCGGGGATTCAGCGATTGGTTTGGGAGGTTGGATAGGAAACTCAGAAGGCTTGTGTTGGGCAACTTTTGAAACTCGTATTCCAGACCTTTTTTTATCAGTTATAGCCGAAGCTCCAGCTCTCAAGTTTGGACTCCGTTTTGCTCTTGATTCAGGTGTTTCAACTCAATATGCTAAGACAGATGCCCTAGCAGTTATTTGTGGTTTTTCTGTGTTGTCGCCTACGACACCTTGCATCAAGTTTTTGTAGACATTTTATCGCTTTTGTCAAATCTCAATTGTGGGTTTTGCAGCCATATTGATAGGAATCATAATTTTGTTGCCAATTATTTAGCTAGTCGGGCTTTGTCATCAACGGGACCATTCTTATGGAAGGATTGTTTCTCATACTTTTTATCATCTCTTTTGATATGTTCGGATCCTAAGTCTCATTTGAACGTTATTGTACTCGCAAAAAAAAAAAAAAAAATACACGTGTAGACATAGTTAAGTATATATGAACTCATTTTGCTACAATAGATGTAGACATAGTTGAGTATATATGAACTCATTTTGCTACCAACTATTGTTTTTATTTAGGTCTAATGATAAAATATAGCCAATATCTTGTACGAGGTAGCAATATTAGCCATCATCTTTACGAATTGGCAATATTAGCCAACAACTTTCAAAATTTGGGAGTTATTACCATGTCCGACCAAATTCGATGGCTAATGCTGCCACTGCGTAAAAAGATACTAACTATATTTTGCAATTTATCTGTCGAATTTTGTTGAATTTGGGTAATATTCTCGAAATTTTGAAAGTTGTTGGCTAATATTGTCAATTCGTAAAGATAGTGGCTATTATTGCCACCGCGTACAAGATACTGGCTATATTTTATAAATTAGCCATTGTTTTTATACTATTTTTCATTTGTTATCTTAATTTTAAGTTCTTTTTTCTATCTAATAATGTTATATGTATTTTCAGCATTTAAAGTTAAGTATCCTAATTAAAAAAATACATTTAATTTATTAAGAATAAAATATAAAAATAATATTGAATGAAAGGGTAATGAATCTCTTTTTTTTTTCAAACGATAATAAAATTCATAAAACCAAACTCAAATGATACAATGTTCGCTTAGCCAACAGGCTACAAATCAACCCCAACAACACCTAACTGTACTCGGGCTAAAACAGGAAGAACATCACATAAGTAATGTCTCCTCACCGGCCATATTGGCCCCATTCCAAACTAGATTACAAGCATTAAGATCAACAAAAAAGATACAAGACACAAACTGATTAACTAAGTACAGAATATCATCCACAATGACAACAACATCAGAAGGAAAGATTGATCCCTTAGTTATTATGTCAGCTATCATTTGGTTTGGAATTTTGCATGTGGTTTGAGACCATCCCAAGAGCAGCCCATGTTCCAAGCTCCATCCGGTAGCTAATAAAATGGCCCCCTCCATATTTGTTGTTGTACTCTGGGCATTCCACCATTGCTTCTGCAAAGAGCCATTGTTGATAGCTAATTCACCCAATTTAATCTTAGCATCAGATAAGTAAATAGCACTGGCAACTACACACAATTGTCCTACTCTTGTACTACCCTAAGCCTCAATGATTAGGTTACTGGCTTTGCTACCAACAGTCTGCTCCGTTTCTTATTCCTTTATGATTTGAAATTCAAGCCAATCATGTCTTGCCCTTTGAAATACAGTTTGCTACAACACATTTTCCTTCTAAAACACCCATAGATTTCTTGTTCTCCATAGCCACCATAATATGTAGGTGGATAAGTAAATTTTGTCCTGCCCATACTTCGCCCCCAACATTAGACACACCTCAGCCCACCAATATTTAAAACAACCACCCTCATCAGCTAAACAATTCCAAGATATCCTAACTAATTTCCAAACTTTCACAACCCTCTCACAATAGAAAATGATATGTTCCAGATTTTCCTCTTTCTCCCCACACCAATGACACATCACATCCACATCCATACCTTTTCCTTCTCAGCCTGACATTGGAGCTTATAAAATCATTCCAACACTTCAAGGAAATTTTTGAGTTTGTTCTGAATTGAAAGTCTCCATGTCTTGTTCCAGATAAGCATCATCTTTCTTTTGCCCTCACTAGACCCTACAACCTGTTTCTGAAATGCATGAAAAGAATCTTTAGACTCCAGGATAGTTTTGTAAACTTCTTTCACTGTAATCTCCTCACTTTTTTCTCTGATGCCAGATTAATATATCCTTTCCCCCCACCTGCTGATTGAAATTTTTAGAATATTGGCAGCCTCAGTAGGGTGGAAGGATTGTAAAATAAGATCAACATACCAACCTTTACCACTTGCAAGCATCAAGTCAGATATAATGCTAAATTTATCCATGTCCTCACTAAACAAACCAGCATGTTTAAAATTAGAAGACCCTGTAACCATGGGTCCTCTCATACTTTTATGGCCTTACCATTCCCAACATGATATCTCATTCCCAACTGCAAATATTTTATAACTCCTAGCCATGATTTCCAATCCCAAAATCACTGCTTTTAGGGACTATGTTCATCTGATTTTGGTTATGAAAATACTTGCCTTTCACAATCTTGCTCATTAACAAATTTAGTTGAGTTAAGACCCTTTAAATCTGCTTCACCAGCAAGGCTTCATTGAACACAGTTAGATCTCTATAACCCAAACTACCCATCTCCTTAGGGTAAGTAAGATTTTCCCATTTGGTCCAGTGCATTCTACCCTTATCATTTTATTTTTTCCCCACCAAAACCCTGCCACAGATCTACAAATGTTCTCACAAGTCCCCAATAGGACCTTGAAACAGGACGTCACATAAGTTGGCATGGCATTTAGGACAGTTTTAATAAAGATTTCCTTGCCTGCTTCACTCAGAAAAATGTTTTTTTAATTTTTTATCGTATTAAGGACACACTCACTCACAAATTTAAAAGTTTCCATTTTTTATTTTCTAATACCTAAAGGAAGGCCCAAATACTTAGTAGAGCTAACCACATAAATACCCCTAAAGATTTGGCAAATATCTCTTTTACAAGCTTCAGATTATTCTTAGAGAAAAAATGTTAGACTTGTGCAAATTTACTAATTGACCATAGGCTGCACAAAATCTATTAAGGATATTTAACAAAACAAAAGCTTGGCTATCAGTAGCTTGACAAAAAACTAGTGAATCATCTGCAAAAAAATAGATGAGACACAGCAGGGGAAAATTCACTAATTTGAATACCATTAAGCGAAAAAATCAGAGAAGCTTGATGAATAAGATTAGAGAGTGATTCTGAAATAATAATAAAAAAGATATGAAGATAGGGGGTCACACCGTCTAATACCCCGGGATGGTTTGATGTAGCCTTTAGGGTGACCCTTAAAATTAAAGGAAAATGAAGAAGATTGAAGGCAGGCCCAGATCCATGCTACAAACTTAGAATAAAACCCCATTTTTAAGCACACATTGATCAAGGACCCCCATTCTACCATATCATAGGCTTTGGCCATATCTAATTTTAAAGCCATAAAGCAAGGTTTCCCTTTTTTCTTACTATTGAGGAAATAATTACATTCATTAGCAACTATAACATTATCCAAAATTTGCCTACCTGGCACAAAAGCAGACTGAAAAGGAGAGATGCAAAAAGAAAGAGTTTCTTTAAGCCTGTTAGCAAGCACTTTGGCTATGATTCTATATGTAACTGTACAAAGGCTAATAGGCTGAAAATCACATACTTTTTTAGTGTTTTTAATTTTTGGAATAAGGTTTATAACTGTATGGTTAATTCTCTTTGGCATTATCCCATGCTTAAGAAAATCAGACACAACATGACACAATTGGCTTTTAATCCAAGGCCAAGAATATTGAAAAAAAGGCTGAAGAGAAGCCATCAATATCTGTTGCCTTGTTTGGTTCCATGTCCCAAAGTGCTGCTTTGATCTCCACTTCATCTACCTCTTTGGTAAGTTCAAGGTTCATCTTTGCACTTATGGATACTGGAATACCTTGCAAGCTAGCAGCATAAAAAAATAGGCATCTCTGACTGAATAATACTCTCAAACTTTCTGATCAGTTTATGTAATAATTTCTCAGGAATTAAACACCTACTCCCATGAGACCTACTAACTTTTCCAAGCTATTATATTGTCTTCTTTGCTTCACACATGCCTGAAAGAACCTTGTGTTCATGTCCCCTTCCTGCAACCACCTAATTCTTGATTTCTGCTTCCAGTACAATTTCTCCTCTCTAGGCTTTGTGCAGCTCGCTCTTACAAGCAATCCACTCATCCCAATCTCTAGAGCCCCCTTGCTGCCCCAACATAGCTAGTTTGGTTACAGGATTTAATGATGGCTGCTGAGTTACTCTTCTGAAGAGCTTGCCACCCCAACAATGTCATTCTCACCCTACTCAATCTTCAGTGGAAGTTGTACAGAACATGCCCATTTTCTTCTCCCATCCAGGCATCTTTCACACAATCTTCATAAACCTCCCACTGGATCCATCTCTGGTCAAAGTAGAATCTTTGCTTAGACTGCTGCTTTGGAAGCTTATCATGGAAGACCAGCATACAGTGGTCAGAGGATGCAAGAGGGACATGCTGCACCAGGGAGTTTGGGAATGTTAAACACCAGTCTGGGGACACAAAGATCCTATCTATCTTCTCCTCCACATATTCATCCCTTTTTTTGTTATTGGCCCAAGTGAATGGGTGGCCAATAAATTTACAATCTACCATCCCCATATCAGACACAAAATCTTTAAAAGCCTTGAAACTAGACTCACTCCTTCTAACCCACTTCTCTTATCACTATTGGACAAAACCTCATTAAAATCTCCACCCACAAACCACAAATTCCCCCACATGAGTCTATGCCTAATCAACATATTCCACTGGCTTTCCTCTCAATAGGGTCTGAACTAGCATGGAAAAACACAGCCCACATTTTTCTACTATTACCCACTTCAACAAAACAAATTTCTCCACAAAACTGATTTTTAATAATATCCAAAATACTAATTTTATTAGACCAGCATGCCAAAATACCCCCTCTGTTATTTATAGGGTCTATATATAGCCATTTTACATCAAGATTAAGCTTATTACACACAGTAGAAATAAAAGCTTTTTTTTAGAGATAAAAGTTAAAACAGGGAGGTGGGCCCCAAGGTTTTCCCTCAACTTGGAAATTGTAGAGAGTCCTCCCAGAGCTCTACAATTCTACATGCAAACTCTCATTGGAAACCCTTAGACCATTTAAGGTTGGTCTCCTCCACCTCTATTTCAAAAAGGTTATCACTCAACTTTGGTTTTTTCTTGTCAATCTCACCATTAACACCCCATAACCCTCTCCTTCTAACACCATCCTTTTTAGCCTATCTTTCCCCAAGGAAACAGGAACTTCTACAGGATTGTCTAAGGTCATGTGATCCTCCACCACAACCACCCCTTTTCTAGATTTTCTTGTGAAAGCTTTAAGACATTTCTTACCCAAACCTGAACCACCCTCACTAGTATTATATCTCACTATATTCACCCCATCCCTAGTGTTATTTTCTTTGCTCACTCCGACTTCCGGAAGGACTGGACACACAACAATTTGCTTATGCTGATGGGCATATTAACTCACTCTCTTAGGCAACATGCTTCTCTCTGGATCACTAGAGGTACCCATATTAGACCTAAAACTCTCTTGCCCCCATGCCCCCTCATTCCCTACTTTATCCCCTTCACTTCCTCACATGCTACATAAATACCTGTTCCCTGACCCACTATGTTTAGGCTCTGCTCACTAATCTTATGCCCCTCAGTTGGTGCTTCTTCACTACCAGTGGATGCCCCTCACCTATCTCTTCAACTCCACTTCCCAAACTATCTTTCGGCCATTCACCATATCTCCCGAGATGTAGTTTGTTCCACTTGACATCCCCATTTTTCTTTGCACAGAATTTTTCATTATGCCCAATAAATCCACAGTAGTAGCAAAATTGTTGTAGGTTTTCATAACGAAAATCCACCCAGTGCATCTCATTTCAAGTTTAATCTTTGTTCCTCCAGGTATTGGCTCAGTTAGATTCAACTCCACCAGTATTTTGATAACCTTTTCTTGAGCACTGCCAGCACTTGGGACCACCATATCGAGAGCACTACCAAAAAGCTGACCAATCTTCATCCCAATTTCCGTTGAAAGCCAGTGCAGAGGAAGATTATGGACCTGAGTCCATAATTCAATTCTGAGCTCCTCTGGTTTGAAACTAAGGCCTTCTTTTCTCCATTCCTTTAGCACTAGGTATTGCCCATTAAATCCATGCCCTACCATTCAACACTTTCGATTTATCTTCCTCCGTTTGATTATGAATTTATATAAATTCGTGTCTAGCACTCTCACGGAAAATGGTTTTCGAGTTCTCCACACCAGTGCTATTGTAGACCTTAGCCCTGCCAAATTTGCCTTCTTTTCACCTACTACTTTACCAATCAAACTAAGAGAACATTCCTAAACTCCAAGTACAATATCCTTGTAAGACAGAACGATTCTCCCATCTTCTTTTGCAGATAGATTGAATGTTTTCAACTTTTTAACCAGATCTTGCTCCATTGATCCTTCTTGATGCAGCCTAGAACCAAGAACTTACCAAAGCGTAGAATCTGTGGAACCTGCACGCATAGAGACAAGAAACCTAACAAATCAGCCAAGAACCAATAGTAAAACCCTAGGCGGATAAAGACCCAAACAAAGAGCTAAAAACCCTAGGCTGATGAAAACCCAAACAAAGAGCGAAAGAAATTAAGCCTAATCCAATCCCACCCCACCCCTAAGACAAGACCACAAACAATCAAAGGGAGAGAAAACAAAAAGATACAGGCAAATCTCACGAAGAGAACTATGGATGCTCTACACGAGAGAAGGACCTTCCATAAAGGAAACTTTGAATGTGCCTCTTTTGGGTAATGAATCTCATATGTTTGCATTTAAATGAATTAACCAATATGGTTTTGTATTTAAATGAAGAGATATATAGTGGAAAGTGTTGACGAGTGTTTTCGGTCAACGGTTAAAAATAAAGAATGCCGAAAGCAAAAGACTGAAAATGGAAGAATGGTTCGGTTTAATTACGATTTTATTAAACGATCACGAGGTCGGCCTCTCGTACGAGGTCGGCACTTGCGATATACTTACAATTCTTACAACGAGTTTTTTACAGTTTTTAGAGAGAGAAAGTAGAGAGAAGGCAGAGTTAGTTGGATTTCAACAACCCAAAATAAATGAAATGAGCTGCTATTTATAGTAGTCTTTAATGTGGCACTATTCAGCTACTGTTCACCGGTCTTGTCGCACAGTAATCTAGCAGGGCAGTTCGGCGTCTCCCTGACGTCTATTTAATGCGATTTGAGGTTTCTGCAATCATTGACTGTCAGGCATTTAATGCAAGCATGGGGGGCATTTAATGCAAGCATGGGGGGCATTTAATGCTGGCAGGCTTTCTTGTCTAGGCTTGCTTGTAGAGTGACAGGCTACGACTGCCCGTCCCATCGCCCAATGATGACCTTCCAAGTGGGAATATTTTAATGTTCACCGAGGCCTGCCTTGGCCCGCGGGGTGGCCGCTTCGCACCTTCAGGTCGGCACCTTTCTCGAATGTTATCACCTTAAGTCCCTGATCCATTCTCTAGCCCGGCACCCATCCAGCCCG
>CACSLK010027838.1:5266384-5278127 GCA_902706635.1 Striga hermonthica | reverse complement strand
ACACGGAGAACGACAAAATGGACCGGCCAACCCTAAAACAATCCTAGAATCGACTCAAAAGCACACAAAAACACATAGAAAAACACACAAAAACACAATAAACATGCACGAAGTGCACAATTTTAAGGTCATTTATTAGTACAGAGCACGTGCGATGCACGGGGTGCATAATTTTCTAGTATGTGTAATAAAAATACATACCGTATGCACGAGACAGAAGCACTAAATGAGTCATTAATTTCCACAGAGCTTGCCCGTTAAATAGCTCATGAACACGGGTACACATATTGTAGTACGTACCATAAAATCAGAACAAATTTCCATACAATTAGATAATGAATTAGATAATAAATAAAGCCTTTTTTATTTTAGTAAATATTTTACGTACTTTATTTTTTTTGCTTATCGGATGTTATGAGATTTATTTTGTTAAACCAATTTTATGGAATATTATACAAATACAATTAGAGGATTGAACAAAATCAGAACAGATTTTCATACAATTAGATAATAAAAAGGAATTGGATAAGGAAAAGAAGGAATTAGATAAGAAAAAGAATGAATTAGATAAAGAATTTTGAATCTGACTTTATTTTTAAGTATAGATAGACTTTACATACAAATTTTGACTTCACTGATTTTATAAGATTTGTTTTAAATCGATGTTAATATGGAATAAGACAAGTAAATAAAGTAATTTATTTTAGTAAAAATATTACGTCTTTTTTTTTTACTTGTCAGATGTTATGGAATTTTTTTCTTAAACTGATTTTATGGGATATAAGATAAATAAATAAAATAATTAAATAAAATTCTGGAGAGAAATAGCAATGCATTAATTACGTTGACTTTTCAATCTATTAAATTTGGTAAATAGGATACTTATATAATAAGTATATATATACAAATAAATAACATGACAAAATTTTAAAGAATAATTAATGTATTTTAATTTATTATCTAGCCATCAATAATATCATTTAATGATGTGATCATTATCTCTTAAAAGATAAATAAAATATTAATTTAAAAAAAATATTTGTTTTTTATATACTCAAATAAAAATTATAAAATACTATTTTCAAATATGAATTATAATATATATAAGTAAAATTATTGCAGAAGTTAATAAAATTATTTAAGGAAAGAATCTTTTTGATCATATTTGAATAGGAAATGTGTATATGCAAGCAATTAATGCATATAGTAAAAAATTTCTAAATAAAATATGCATTAAATGTGAGTTGATTTTTCTTGCTACTATTTTTGGTAAATATGATAGCTTTTAATATAAGTATAGATAGATTTATTTTACCTGAAAATCATTTAATTTCATCGTCTCTTTCATCTCTCTCTCTCTCTCTCTCTTCGTCTGTTTTGTCAATCGTCTCTCTCTCTCCGTTCATCGCCGTCAATCATCTCTCTCTCTCTGAAAATTCCATTGTCAATTCAAACTCGTCGGGACACGATTCCCCCTCCTATCGCCGACCATATATCCAAGAAGCTTGCCCTATGTTTTCGGCCAAAAAAATTAACATCCGACAATACCGGGCTCGAAAAAAAAAATCCACATCCGACAAAACGTCCTCCTCGTCCAAAACCGTAAGCAAGGTGAGATTTTTTTACAAAATATTTGAATCAAGAAAAAAATCATTTTTTTTTCAAAATTTGGGATGTGGTTGATGCTAATGCACTTCGAATTTGAGATTTTATTGATAAATTAGGGCTCTTTACATGTCTAGGTTCATATTTTTTTATTTTGGTATGTTTTTTAATTAGGGTTCTTTATTAATTAGGGCTTTGCGAAATGAATTTGGTGTTTTTATTTTGGTATGCCAAATTTGCAAAATCCCATTTTTTTTTTTATTTTGGTATGCTGATTGAATTTTGGTATGATTTTATTGATAAATTTGGTGTTTTTGCGAAATGAAAATGTTTTATATCAATTAGGGCAATTGTTGTTGTTATTTTTTTATATCAATTAGCTGTTAAATTTTACTCGCAATTGCTTGTTTAGTGCAGCTGTTTGGTTCTTTATCGCTGAAATTGCCTGAGGAAATGGAGTGGGCAATTGCTACTGATGTTTTATATCGATTAGGGCATTTGTATGAATATGCCATGAATTAGGCTTTGTATGAATATGCCATGAATGAGGTGTTGTTGTTGTTGAAATGAGCCGACGTGTTGTTTTTGAAATGGACTAAGCTATTGTTGTTTGTAAATGTTTCATATATTTAAAAATTCTCTTTGTTTTATTTATTTGTGGTAGGGCACATAACTAAGATGTAGATGTGCTCTTTTGTACTTTAAAGATATCATGGATATGACTGTTGATGTGCTCTCTAACCAGCACAAGTAGGCTCTTGAAAAGAGTCCGTTAATCTTTTTGTTACTATGCCTGATTTAGTCGTTTTACATACTAGAGTTTAGGCACTAGTTAGCACATACAGGGCAAACCTGAATGCCTTGTTGTTGGTGATAGTTTGTTTCTGAATTTCGACCTGGCCGAGTTTTGTATAACAATGGGGCTAAGACAGTGTGGTCTAAACGTAGACTTAAACCTTAGTTTAGAGTCGAAAGGCTTGTTCGACGGCTTGGGTCGAGTAGATAAAAAGCTTTTGAAAAGAAAGAATGTCGTAGAGTTGTTAGGTAAGTATGTTGTGGATGAAGCACGTGTTGACGACTTCATTCGAATGTATAGTTTGCTTGTGTTCAGCCATATTTTTTTTCCCGTGTTCATGTTGATCCATTTCAAGGTTTGTTTATCCTTACTTGGAGGATGTTGGTCGAAATTGTGAGTACGCATGGGGAGATGGTACTCACAAATTCTTGGTTGGCGAGCTAGTTCGTCATACCCAATCGAGAGACAGATCCTACTTCTATGGATGTGCAATTGGATTATGTATATATTTGTTTCAATGATTTAATTCAATAATATTAAATTGCCAAATTGTGTAATTTCGAAATCATGTGCAGACCCGGCCCTGGGCTAAGGCAAGCTGTGCGATGGCCCAGGGCCCATTTACAAAATGGGGTCTCATTTATGCTCATAAATAAATTACTATTATATATAATATATTAAAAATCACTTTTTATAAGGCCAACCCAATTAAAAAAAATTAATGGGAAATTTACATAACTATGCCTATTATACTTATTATTAGATTTACGATTGGAAGAAATCTTTTATCATTTAAGGCCATCATGCAAAATATATTTTGATTTTTACAAATTATCTCAGCCTTTCCATAATACTCGCAGCAATTAAGATTACCAAAACTTTCCATAAAACTCGCATCAATTAAGATTACCGAAACTGACGTGATATCAAAACAGACGTTTCAAAAAAGAAAATCATACTAAATAATTGGAGTTACTATCTTTGTATTTGGGAATTTCAAAATTTTAGACGAAAAAGAGCAGAGCTCTCTGTTGCTTTCTTTTTCCGACATAGGACATGAACTTGATTCATACAAAAAAAAAAAAAAAAAATCGTTCGACCACCAAATATTTGTTCAGATATACGGTATATATACATCAAATAAACATGATCTGACAGTTTTCTATTATTAACCGTACAATTATACATAAGATAAACAACATATAAACAAATTTTAAAACGGGATTAAACATATTAAACAAATCTGAATGACTACAAAATCCAAATTGAATTTAGTTATATATAAGATAAACAACACATAAACAATTCTCAAAAATGATTGATTGACCTCGCCAATCCCCACTCACCCCTTCATCTCCTCAACGAGCCCTAGTGCATCTTCGACGGTGCACGGGGGAATCTTCAAACCGCCATCAGAACCATTTATTTATGAGAATCATCAAGAGCTCTGTTGCATCTTCGACGGTGCAGAGGTGAATCCTCCAATCGTCCAACTGCCATCAGAACCAATGATCTTCAATTCGCCTTTGTTACCGGCCATACAAACCTCCAATCGCGACTCTTACCCGGTCACGACCTTCTCAGCCACCACCGTTAAAAGGGTGATGGAAAAATTGAGTGATACTTGGCATTCGATTCCGTCTTGCCCTTATGTGTTCTGAGCCGCCACGTGAAGAAATAGATAGAGAAGGAAGCAAAATAGCAGGGATGCGAAGAGAGAGAGAGAGAGAGAGAGAGAGAGAGAGAGAGAGAGAGAGAATGATCTACACGATTAATGAAGGAATAAAGGTAATAAGACATGCACAATTTCCTAAAAATCTGCTCAATTCTAGTTCCACTCAACTGCCATAATTAATATTTCATGTTTTTACAAATAAAATCTCACTTCCGTTTAAAGTTTCATGTAGACCGTAAAGGGAGTAAGTTTCTCAAAATTCATCACTTCATTTTCTGGGCCAAGAACAATACATATACGATGCCCCAATGGGCCCCATGTAACGCCCACTTCTGATTTAAAGAAAATAATAATATTTTCAAGTAATTTTTTTTTAAAACTTTTCAAAGATCTGAAAATCCTTTTTCTTGGGTCGTTACTCATAAAACTCTTTCTTTTCTGAAAACTCTAACTCTCAAATTGACTGGAGACATGCAATAACTCAAAAATGCATTAAGTCTCAAAATACTAAATTTCATAATCCTCAAATCAAACATGCAATCATCTTAAAAATCCAATGTCTTGACATGAAAATTATAATACTGAAAAGAACTGTAATGTCTGAAATAAATAACCGAATAATAATAAACTGATGACCACACTGCCCTGCCTCCAGTACCGCCTATCCAGCTACTTAACCTGAAAGGTTGGTGTGGGGGGTGAGCATAATAATAATCAACGGGCTCACCTGGAGTCTATATAGTACGGACATTCGAATTAAACAAAGATATCGTTGTAAGCAGATATAATACACAAATAATGGTTTCAAAAATATTTCTAGCAACCAAAGCAGTACTAAGGTGCAACTGAAAATTCTAGCAACCATCGGAGTACTGCCCCTCAGGTGCACTGGTTGTCTACTTAGCCCTTCGGAGTACTGCTCCTCGGGGGACTAGCTAGCATGCGACATATCTGATCTAGGAACAACTACAGAAATAGATGTTCATACCGTACGTGATCAATCGTCTGGTATATAACTGAAAAACTGGAAACACATAATTCATGCAAATAACGACAAACAAAAATATCACAGCGTTTAATCAAAATGATGTACTAGATAGACTTCCCCACCTGGATATTCTGGCTCTGCTAATAATGAGTTGTCGCTTATGTGGAAACTCGAGGGCTCGACACCTCGGAATCTACATAAAATTAAGCGATACTCAGATAAATAACTAACTCTGACTCGGTAAATTAAATTTACCAATTGAAAGATTTTCTAGCTTAAGGTTCATGACTTATAGACTTTCTGCTCTTTCTTAGATGTTAGAACTCTCGACTCGGACTCTATAAAAGTTCTCAGAATTTGTACTTTAGAAAAATCTATAATTAGCCTCGCCCCGAAAAATCATTTATAGGTACGGGATAAATTATAAAGAATGCTAAACATAGCTCGAGATGCTCAAAACTGCTCATAATAAAATGAATTGTGTTCGGGCTTGACTCTAGTCTGATTCTGACTCGGCCGGTGCGGTTCGGTAGCTAGTCGGTGGCTCGGGTCAGACCGCGGTTGGCACCAGACGCGTGGCCGCTGCGTTCTGGTGTTGCGGCTGGCCTCAGCCTCGCACTCGGTCAGCTGTTGGTAGCTCACATGCCTGCTGGCACGGCCACTGGCTGCTGGGTAGCTCACGTGCCTATTGGCACGACCACTGGCTGCTGGGGCTGGTACTGGCTGCAGGAGCGCATCGTGTAGGCTCTGTAGGTCACTGGGGCATCCCCCGACAACTTCCTCGACCCAAACGACACGTCTTTCGACCAATATAAAAATACATTTTTAGGAGCCCAAATACCCACTTTTTAATCATAAAATAAAAGCTAGAGAAATTTATAAGAATCTCATTTTTTAAAAAAATATTCTTAGTCTTTTCGACCCAAATTTTAATAGTACAACACATATTTTTACCATGCATTTACAACAACAAGGGTGCACAGTATCTCAGAAAAATGTCAAATTAAAAGGCTCGTTTTTCCCATGGCAATTAATCTGGATTTTTGCAAAACTTTGAGGCATTAATCGAACCAATAAACTAAGGCTAAAACATGATATTTCCAGGTATTTTGTGCATGAAAAACAGAGGTTAAAGCTCAGAAAATTTGCAGCACTTATTCTCAAGTTTTCCAAAAATAAAAAGAGCTTCGACTCATCTCATCTTAACCCGATTCTCAACAACCTCAAAGCACTATAAAAACTCAACATTATCAAGAACATAAGTATGTCATGGTGCTGCTCTAACTCATAAAAACGCAGCAATAACTCGCCCCTTTAAACATCAAAATTTCGAAGCCCGGCAAGGCTCCGAACAAGCAATTACTATCCCGACCATCAATGACTTATAACCATTATCCCAACCCTTTTAAAAGTTAAAATCATAATTTTCCGAGGCTAATACGACGTCCCTACGAGAGTTCAACATCATTTAAGATAACTCGAAATAATTATAACTCATAAATTCTCCTCAACTAAATAACTTGCATGAACCTTAAGCCCTAAATTAATCCTTCAAAAATAACTCATGGAATTAACGAGAATGGTGAAGCCTTATACCTCCTCAAGAATCTCATGGTGAAGCTGAAAGAAAACGGGAAGGAAGTCTCAGACATAGAACTCGTCTCGGCTTCCCGCTGCTACTTCTGTTCGCGTACGGCTCCAGGTTCTTGGCACTCGACTCGCGAATGCTGAACGGGGCTGCTCGTAAGGGTCCTCTGGCCGTGAACAGAACTCGGCTACTCGCTGCTTTGCTCATGGCTTCGAGACTGGAAACGAACGGTCTCGACTCCCGGCTACACACGCAAATTAAGCTCGACTTTACGAATCGGGCTGCTGGCACTCTTCTCGCACTTACGGGCTGCTCAAACGCGGTTCAAAGGAACCCAAACCACTGCTACTCGGCTCCAGATATGGCTGTCGTTGAACGGAAAAACGCCGACTACTACTTGTCTTCCTCTCTCTCTCCCCAGATTCTCGGCAACTCAAGGATACTCTCGAATAAAGTCACTACTCGCTGCTGGTTGGAATCTCACCTCGGGATGTGAAGTGGACGGTCATCGTGGAGGTGACCGAATTGGTCTGCTGCTACTAGCCACGACGAAACTCGATTCCAAGGACCCATCGACGTGAAAGGGACAACAAGAGGGCCGCTGCTGGTCGGAAAATAAACTGATGGGATGGAAGACGATGGAAACGGCTCGACGGAATCACTCTGTTGCTCTCACGGGTGTGTTGCTGCTCACGGCCTCTCCTTAGGCAAACGCACGGATGGCGGCGAGCAGCCCGTCTGCGGTGGCGAGGAAATGGTACAATGGCTGAGGGTATTATGGTGCACAAGGTCTGCGATCTCTGGGATTAAGGATGGCGCTGATGCGATCGATTATCGGAAGGAGAGAACACTGAAAATCTGATGCGGAACAAGAGAATATGATATGAAAAAAAAACAAGGATGCGGCGAAAATGATGTTTGAGGAGCTGAGGGTTGTTCGATGGTATATATGTATATATATGCGCAGGAGAAAACTTGAATACTGAGGATAATTAAACAAAATATCTCTCCCAATATGCATTTTTTATTGGCGTGAAAAATGGGGCTGGAAGTCGGTTCTTAAGGCTGACCGAATCAACCGGATAATGCCCCCATTTAAGGCTGACCAAATCAACAGATAATGCCCCCACTGCTGAAGATATAAACTTATAAAGGTCGGAAAATATAGCTCAATTGTTGGTCTCGAGAAATTTTAAGAATTCGAAAAAAAATAACAAATTCGACGATATCGAAAGTGGCCAAAATAATCGCTACTGCTAAACTGAGAAATCTAATAATCTCGGCTAATCTCTATGAATAATTTAAATAGACGAAAATGTCTAAATAAATTAACTATTTGACAATGATTAATTAGACACTATTGTCTAAATAATCCTAAAAGTTGTCGAGCTCGGGAAAAAAATGCATATTATTATAATACATAATCGAGATGTCTGCTGAAAATAAATCGGGGCGCTACACCCCACCACTCTCAATAAGTTGAAGTTGAATGGGGATTAAAAAAAAAAAAANAAAAAAAAAAAAAAAACAATAGCTTTTAATTTTCTTGGCCAAGGGTAAAATAATGCCCTCCAATGGGGCTCACTTCTCTCAATAAGTTGAATTGAAAGTCCTATTTCTATTCACTCTTCTATTTTGACAAATAAGACTTTTTTTCCCCTTTCATTAAATTTCATTTATAATAATTGTAGACATCGAAATTTTAATATTTTATTAATTAATGTCTTTATTTATTTTGGGACATAAATCAAAGATAGATAAGATATTTAATTAATAAATTATTTACTTCTTGTCCACCAAGTCAAATCTTAGGATAAGGAAAGAGATTATATCAAATTTTAGGAGAAGGAAAGAGATTATATCAAATCAAGAAGGATCAATCAAATTGATGTCTTCTTTTCAAGACCTCTCTCTCCTACACTTATAAATATGGATCTCCTCAATGCCACAAATCATACCTCAAACACCTAAAAAATATCAAACACATCTCAAAGATTAAAGTCTTAAATTCAAAGGCTCTCAAGAACCCTCTTGAAGATTTGAAGAAGTTCTTGAAGAACCGCCCGAAGTCCATTCAATGAAGAAGAAGGCCAAGAATAAAAAAAAAAAAAGAGGCGACGACTCTTCCCCAAGAAGTAAAGAGACGACTTCCACTCCTCTCAAGTCAATCCAAGAATATCAACGACGTTCAAGCGACATTCAAGCCTCGTTCGTTGAGAAGTTCAACCAACATAGCGTTTGATCCGGGAAAAACTAACAAGCCCTCGAGTCAACGTTATTCAAGTCAAAATTCGTTGTTCAAGAAGATCAAAGAATCAAGTCCTCCAAGAAGTTTTATTCAACCAGGTCAAGGTCTAACATTTAATACGAGAATAAGTCATTCGACCCCCAAATTAATGTTAGAGAAATTCAAGACCAAGCCTGAAGGAGGTTCAATCGTCCAATCCATCTTTCAAGATCTCAAACCCAAATTCATGAAGAGAAGAATCAGAGGAGATAAATAGAGATTGTACCCACATATCGTTTGATCGAAATTTAATCAAGTTTTATGACTTGAGGAACTTTGGAGACTCGTTCACTACCAAAATTTTGAGACTCGTTCACTACCAAGACATTTTGTCCGTGAACAAGTCTCAAGGGGGCATTTGTAGACATCGAAATTTAATTAAGTTGTACAAAAGTTTTATGTCTTCCATAAAAATTGTTGTTACAAATTTGGCACGCCCGGTGGGACCATTTCTACCTCTCATCTCTTCTCTTCAAATCAAGTTAGAAGATCTTTGAATATGCATGAAGACCTTTTTGAAGAAATTGTACAAGGGGGCAACTAAGGATGATGTCTCATCAAGCCATGAAGTCTTCAACCGAATGGAGGAGAAACAAAACCGGTCTTCCGTATTCTTTTCAACTTCCATGGGGGGCAATTTACATGAAGAGCTCCATCACATATTCAAATGCTCCTTGATATGAGCTTAAACTATCTACAATGCTCCTTGATATGAGCTTAAACTATCTATAAAACTCTTCGATATGAGCCAAAACTATCTAAATATCCGATTCACATGCTCCTTGATATGAGCCTAAACTATCTACATATTCAAATGCTCCTTGATATGAGCCTAAACTATCTACAAATTGGTGCTCCTTGATATGAGCCTAAACTATCTGCATATTCAAATGCTCCTTAATATGAGTCCAAACTATCTACATATTCTAATGCTCCTTGATATGAGCCTAAACTATCTATATATTCCAATGCTCCTTGATATGAGTCTAAACTATCTATAAAGCTTCTCGATATGATCCAAAACTATCCAAATATCCAAATTAAATGCTCCTTGATAAGAGCTTAAATTATCTATATGACTCTTTGACACGAATATAAAATGTCTACATATCAAGATCTACTTGACACGAGAATAAAAGGTGTACAAGTCAAATATAAAGCTCCTTGACATGAGTATAAAATGTCTACATATCAAGATCTCCTTGACACGAGAATAAAAGGTCTACATATCAAGGACTCCTTGATACGAGTATAAACTATCTACAAATCAAGCCATATGAAGAACTCCTTGATACGAGTATAAACTATCTACAAATCAAGTCAAATGAATAACTCCTTGATACGAGTTTAAACTATCTACAAATTCAAGTCGAAAACTCGTAGATAAGAGTTTAAACTATCTGCATGTCCAAACCAAATCTAAAATTTTGAGACTCGTTCACTACCAAGACATTTTTTCCATGAACAAGTCTCAAATGGGCATTTATAGACATCGAAATTTTAATATTTTATTAATTAATGTCTTTATTTATTTTTGGGACATAAATCTAAGATAAATAAGATATTTAATTAATAAAGTAATTGTTTCTTGCCCACCAAGTCAAATCTTAGGATAAGGAAAAAGATTATATCAAATCTTAGGATACAGAAAGAGATTATATCAAATCAAGAAGGACCAATCAAATTGATGTCTTCTTTTCCAAGACTCTCTCTCCTACACCTATAAATAGGGCTCTTCTCAATCCCACAAATCACACCTCAAACACCTAAAAAAATATCAAACACATCTCAAAGATTAAAGTCGTAAATTCAAAGGCTCTCAAGAACCCTCTTGAAGATTTGAAGAAGTTCTTGAAGAACCGCCCGAAGTCCATTCAATGAAGAAGAAGGCCAAGACGAAGAAAAAGAGGCGACGACTCTTCCCCAAGAAGTAAAGAGACAACTTCCACTCTGTCAACCAACATAGCGTTTGATCCGGGAAAAAAACTATCAAGCCCTCGAGTCAACGTTATTCAAGTCAAAATTCGTTTTTCAAGAAGATCAAAGAATCAAGTCCTCCAAGAAGTTTTCTTCAACCAGGTCAAGGTCTAACATTTAATACGGGAATAAGTCATTCGACCCCCAAATTAATGTTAGAGAAATTCAAGATCAAGCCTGGAGGAGGTTCAATCGTCCAATCTATCTTTCAAGATCTCAAACCCAAATTCATGAAGAGAAGAATCAGAGGAGATAAATAGAGATTGTACCTGCATATCGTTTGATCGAAATTTAATCAAGTTGTACAAAAGTTTTATGTTTTTCATAAAATTTGTTGTTCCAATAATAATAATAATAATAATATTATTAATAATAATAATAATAATAATAATAATAATAATAATAATAATAATAATAATAATAATAATAATAAGTGATTATTGAATATATAATATTTTTTTTTTCATTTCGGCCCTCGTTCTCTTTTGGTCATTATTTTTTTCTTTTATAATTCCATAGCTTAAATTACGAGCACTATTTATAGTTACCTTCAAGATTACCCGAAATCAAGTTGGGTTTTAATTTTCATTTATATTCCTTTTCAATTAAGCCACATACATACTTTATCATTATTCTTCGTCGTCGCCATTATTAATATTAATTTTGTTAATAAGAGATGAATTTGCAATCTTCTAAGATTTTAGGAGATTGAATGTAGATAGATTATTTTTATATTTTTGGAATCTGACTTAATAATTTTTGGGGATTGGATGTAGATGGCTCTTTTACATGCGTAACACACTTTCTAGTTCTCTTTTTTTTTTTTT
>CACSLK010027838.1:5231039-5250648 GCA_902706635.1 Striga hermonthica | reverse complement strand
ATCTCGACTGAAAATAATTAAGTCCGACAATAATAATTCGATAACCTTATTATATCAGAACTAAAACATAATTCATTCCGATAAAATATCGGGATATTACAATCCTCCCTCTTTACAAAGTTTCCGTCCTCGGAAATTCAAAATATAGCTGAATACATGAACTATGTACATAGGATAACATGATATGTACATCAAAACTGAAAATCTGGAAAACGAGCGCGAATGTCAGACTCTTCCTCCCAGGTAGCTCCGTGGCGATCCCACTGAATGCGTACGAGGGGAATATCTCGTTTCCGGAGCCGACGGACCAGACGGTCTAGTACAGCTACCGGTCGCTCCTCGTACGACAGATCTGACTGAACCTCAATATCCGTGTGAGGGATAACATGATCGGGGTCGCACACGTACTTACGCAACATCGATGCGTGAAATACATTATGAATGCCTGATAACTCGGGAGGTAGGGCTAGACGATACGCGACCTCGCCTACTCGCTCGAGAACCTCGAACGGATCTATGAAACGAGGGTGTAGCTTCCCTCTCTTGCCAAATCGCACAACTCCGCGAATCGGACGAACTCTGAGAAAGGCGTGCTCGCCAACCTCAAACTGAATGTCTCGTCGATGATGATCGGCGGAATATTTCTGTCGACTCTGAACTGTCTTGAGTCTCTGCCGGATCAACTCGACCTGCTCTGCTGTCTCCTCGATCATCTTAGGACCGAATACTCGCCGCTCTCCTACGTCGTCCCAATAGGGAGGGGAACGACACTTGCGACCGTCAAGTGCCTCGTAAGGAGCCATCTGAATAGAGAAATGATAACTGTTGTTATACGCAAACTCTGCGTACGGCAATAGCGACTCCCACTTGGCACCCCTGTCAACAACCAAGGCACGTAGCATATCCTCAAGTGTCTGAATCGTCCGCTCTGACTGACCATCTGTCTCCGGATGGTAGGCTGAACTGAACTCAAGCTTGGTGCCCATCGTCTCATGTAAGCTGTGCCAGAATCGACTGGCGAATCTGGGATCTCTGTCTGATACAATCGTGACGGGCACTCCGTGGAGTCGGATGATCCCACGGGTATATATCTCAGCCAATTTGTCCAGAGACCTCCTCATCGAAACGGGTAAGAAATGCGCCACCTTCGTCAGTCTGTCGACCACGACCCAGATAGCGTCGTGATGTTCAGTTGACCTTGGCAATCCCGTAACTAAATCCATAGTAACTTCCTCCCACTTCCACCTGAGAATCGGCAGTGGTTGTAGGAGGCCAATTGGACTCTGATGCTCGGCCTTGACTTGCTGACAGGTAAGACATCGCCTAACGAACTCTGCGACGTCCTTCTTCATGCCTCTCCACCAAAACGACCCCTTCAGGTCGTGGTACATCTTCGTGCTCCCGGGATGGGCCAAGTAAGGTGCGGTATGTGCCTCTGATAGAATCTCCTTCCGCAATGCCTCGGCCTTCGGGACCACGATCCTGCCTCTGAACTCCAAGGCACCATCGGCGCCTAGCTGAAAGTCCTGTACTCCTCCGGCGTGAACCTTGGCCTCCATGACACGCACAAACTCGTCAAAAGCCTGCTCTCGCCGGATCCTCTCCCTCAGTGTCGGCTGAAGCTGCATAGCACTGACACTGGCACTAGTGCTCCCCGAGACAGCTATGGGGAGTGCATCAATCGCCTGAAGTTGCATCTGGGCAAACTCATGGATCAAAGGACTCTGCTGCGTGATGACGTACGTCAAGTCTCCCGTCACCTTTCGGCTCAGGGCATCTGCGACGACGTTCGCCTTTCCCGGATGGTACTGGATGGAACAATCATAATCCTTGACCAATTCGAGCCAACGGCGCTGCCTCATATTAAGCTCCTTCTGCGTGAAAATGTACTGTAGGCTCTTATGGTCGGTAAATATATCTCGCAATGTCCGCCGTAAAGATAGTGACGCCAAATCTTCAGGGCGTGAACGACTGCGGCTAACTCTAAGTCGTGCGTAGGATAGTTCTGCTCATGAGGCTTAAGCTGACGTGAAGCATACGCAACGACTCGTCCTGCATCAGGACATATCCCAAGCCCTGTCTCGAAGCATCGCTGACGATAGTGAAACTCCGAGAAGGATCGGGAATAGTCTACACTGGTGCTCAAGTTAATCTCCTCTTGAGCTCCTCGGAAACAGTTCAACTGGAATGTACAAGCTTAACTTAAAGCTTATACTTACTGATTGCATGACTAGAGAATTCAGTAATTTAGTATTGAATAAGAGACTTGATCTGAACTGAAGATACATCAATTCACACTTAAGTGAATTGTAAAATACTGTTGACTGAAGATGGACACTTTTCTGAAAGAAAGTGTTCCACTTGCTAAGACATGATTTCAAAACGAAATTCGGAAATATGTTGGTCATCCTCTCCTGGCTGCTGGCGGATCTCCGATCGGAATGCTGGTGGTGAAGACTCTCTCCGCAATCTCCCCGTGTACTGAGACGTAGACATGGCATCCTTCAATGGAAAGCGTCGGTTTATCATCATGGCACGATCCGTTGTTGTCGATTGGCTCTTCTCCATTGCGGCGAATGTCAACCTGTGGTACCTGCAACTTTTTACTCCCTCTGAGGTTACACTAACCTCAAGAAAAAGTCCCTCATGACTTAATATCTCCCACGATTTCTCAGATTCTTCAGAATTTGAGAATCGAGGCGCTGACATACTGAAAATGGTAGATAAGTCTTGTCTTACCAGACAGACTATCCTTGATCTTATCATGACTGACCTGACTACTCTCATGGCTAAAAAACCATGACTTGACTCTCGCATGGCTGAATCATCTATGTTCAAACTCTGAAACTATCCCGAGACAACTTAAATAGTTGCTTCAGGACTGAAAACGTGATACTTACTGACTTACTTGACTTGATAAGGTACGACTTCAAGTTTCCAGGTAAATCTGGACTAATGGTCTGTATATCAGACCGCTACCTTTTACCCGGCTGAACAACTATTATACGTCGACCTTATATACGTGAACTCTGTACTGTATAGGGCTGCTCCAGTATCAACTGGTCCCGCAAGTACAAGGTAATTAGCTGATCTTGACTTCTGAAAGTCATAACTTAAAATAACATGACTGATAAAATATCTGACATGACTGACTTGAAAGGTTGTTATTACTTGAAATCTTACTGATTAGGTCCCAGCTTCAAGCCTCCCTGGTATACCCGGCTGAGTGGCTCTTATTTCAAGCCTCCATGGTAACCCAGACTATTGACTCTTATACACTGGAAACCGTTACCTTAATAATGACTTGAAAACTATAACAACCTTTAACATGAACACTCTTGCTTCGAACATAACTTGCTGATCTGACTTAGGAACTTTGAGTCTATTCCTTGAATTAAATCAAGGAATTTCTTCCTGAAGTCTGCCAATTGATAAACAGAATGGCAGTTCTCGATAAAAATTTCTGAGAAACATGATTCTTAAGATTTGTTTAGCACAATGCTTACAAATCTTCTGACAAGTTACTAACTTGACTTGAGTGAATCTAGAATTGAATCTAGAGTTCTTAAACTCAATCCTTTTCTATGAAAGGATTATGAATTCACTTGCCCCTGATACGGGGATTTCTTCGGCCGAAGAATTTCTCAACAGGATAGTCGCGGAACTGTGCGACTACTGTGACTTGAAAAAAACTGAGTGATCGGGTTCCCTACGGGGCGATATCTGAACCTCGAGAAAAGTTTACCATTACTGAATGTCTGATAAACTTATTGACTGATTACTAGGCACACAGATCTCTTGACGAGTTGCCAAGATTAGCTGATAACTACTGACTGGAAACCTGAAGAACTCTAGAGTCATCTCGGAAAAATCCTAACGTCTAGAGTCATATCTGAATGCCTGAATACTAGAGTCATGTCCAACCTCTAGAGTCTGAATCTGATTCGAGCATCTTAACTAAAGTTCTGATCCTCAATTCTGAGCATAGACAAAGTAATATGTTTATAATAACTGAAAAACTGAATGCAACAACACTTACCTGTCGTCGGCGGGGCGTGAACATGACGGTTCGGGTTTTTACTGAAAAATTTTGGACTGAAAACTTTTCTGAAAACTTTTCTGAAAAATTACTTACTGAAAAACTTATCTGACTGAAAACTTATCAGAGACGCAGAAACGTGCTCTGATACCAATTGTAACACCCCACCTTACTAGTAAATCAGAGTAGCGCATTTAATCGCAAAGTCTTTGAAAAATAAAACATTTCTACTTTGCGAAACTGATTTGGGGTGTTACAGCAAGCCACTTTCACGTAGTGACGGATCTAACAAACATGCAACTAAAAATGTATCGAGAATGTAAAAATAATATTTAAACCATTTTCTCAATATATATCTTACAAGTTCATCGTGTTTGTCAGTATCACTAGCAAAATATCTCTAAAACCCACATTACACATACACGTTAAGCTAGCACAAGTTGAGTAATAAGATATTAAACACCAAAAAGTACGTTAGTAGCATTTGAAAATGTTCTTAAAAATTCTATGAATGATTTACAACTTGTCCAATCGTAAATACTAAGGATGACATTACAATCATGACGTACATGACTCCTAAAAAAAAGTTTTTATTGAAGAGCAAATTCACAATTTTTTTTACACATTTTAAAAGTTGAGTTCCACCTGTAGGAACATGTTGTTTGATTTTTTTGGTATAAAACTTTCATCTTTACAATATTTTTCTCATTCTTTTCTTGAGGACGACGATGTAAGTGCATAACGGCCTCCCTAGTAGGCGTGACTGACTCTTTCAAAGTATGATAACTCGCTTGAACGCAAAGATTGGGAACATGACACATATACCGAATATGAAAAAAAAATCCACCACAAAGGGGACAACAAGTTTCTCCAAGCTCATTTAAAGAATCAGTATTAGCACTAGCATTATCCAAAAAAATAGATTTTTTTTTTTTTACCAATTCTATATAAGTATTCAAGATATGTGAAATTAAACGAGTGATATTAGCAGTAGTGTGAAAATTATCAAATCTCGTATAAGCAATTAAATATTTTTGTAATGTAAAACTATCATCTATCCAATGACAAGTAATTTCCATATAATGATCATCCTGCCAATGATCGGACCAAATATCACAAAAAATAAAAATTCTTTTGTCTAAATTTTTAAAAAGTTGCGGTAATTTTTTTTTTCTCACCCACATTCTTTCATATATCGCGAGTCAGAGTAGTACGTAGAACTAGTGACACAACCGAGTTTAAAACCATTTGAGCAAAATTTTCTTATAAATCAGAAACACAAAACTAAAATGAAGAGATGAAGCAGAAACAAATTCATTTACGTCTATAGTTTTCATGAGAGTATTGAAATATGAAGAATAACTTGCTCCAGTCGCAGATGCAGTGCTACTTCTTGGAATATTTGTTTAGGACGTGGTGATCCCAATTTTGGTTGAATGATGTGTTTGTATGTGCCGTTGCATGGTTTCGTACCCATCGCCGGCTTTGAAACCATATTTCTTCTTGGCGTTCGGCGGATAGTGGTTGCAAAAATATACAAAATGTTTCACATTTTTTTTCATTGGGCACCTTCATGAAATGACTTGTGAATATGTCGAATGTCAACCGACGACCCCGTCGGCGGTTGTCCATTGTGCTTGACCTTCACCTTAAGCAAGATCAAAATTGTCTTCGTACGACCGCTCTTCCTCCTTGTTCTCCTTGAAATGTATGCTCTCATGAATTTCATCAATAGATTTAAAGGCGCGTTGGACCTCCGGGCCTCAATGTGATCGGGTAGACCCGAAACGTCATGGTATATCGTCAGCGTCGGAACATGTGGATTTTTTGAAAGAAATAGATGGGGAAAAAGGAGCTAGTGAATTGGGCAATGAGTGGAGAGACTTTGAGTACATGATTCAAGAAGTCCCATTTCTTTCTTAAGGGACGTGGACCTTGTTTTGAGGGAGGGAGGGATAATTTTTTATTCATATGACAAATATAAACTTTTTTATATGACGAATAAAATGGATGGTATCTATATATATATAAAAGCAAAACAGCTGTAAAAAGTTTTGTTTTCCCTCCCATTTTGTATTAAATGTTATTCATTAATGGTTTGATCAGTTCAATAAATATTGTCCAAAAATGTAAAGTTCTATTGGAATTATTTATACTAGACAATATTATTGGGAACTAGTATGTAATCCCGTGCGATGCACGGGTTGTATTTATTTTGGCAAAATTTATAATTAAATTATTAATCAATAAGTTATAATATATAGTGTATTTGTTAGGTAATCGCAAAATATTCGTCATGAAAAAGTCATACATTATTAAAACATCGTCATTTTTCCATGCAAAATTATTTTGCACTTGGCAACCGTAGACCGTTATTTACCAAGATTGCTCTCCAATTGGTAATTGCGAACTGCATAGACACCTTCTTACTTTTTTTTGTTGCTCTCCAAATTGAGATTGTATCAGTTTATTCCTAAAATTCTAGATGTATCAGTTTATTCCATAGATCAATATCTAACCAAATTTTAAAAAGTGAATAAAAATCGGATTGTATCAATTTATTCCTAAAATTATGAATGCTCATTAATTTCTTATCCCAAATTGTCCTAACATTCTAAATTTAGCATGTAATTAATGAAATTGGCGGGAAAGAGTTTCTAAAAGTGAATTATGTTAATCCTTATTATATATTAATAGATATTGAATAAATTGACAATTGTTTAGAATGTTGTGCTAATTCTACACATCTCAATACAATTAATAATGGGATCAAACAAAAAGTAATACAATGATTAATGTTAAATTATCTATTAATTGTCCACAATTGTTTAATCCATTAAATTTTCAAAACCATCCATTTGAGTTTTTCAATTATAAAATCATAATATCTTTCATTATAGAACCACAACATAAGAACCTAATGTAGTCTTAATTTTATTTATACATCTTTCACATTCGTGGGTCATTTTGAAATTGTAAATTCTTAACTACATAATATAAAACCTATCATAGTTAATAATATAAAGCGGCAAAATAAAAGTTAATAGAACTTAGAAGATTAAAATTTGTCATTTATATATGATGTCTTTATGTTTAATTCATTGAGTAATTTTTTTCGCTAAAAAACATTATAATAACTAAACATAAAATTATAAATATTGACTTTTATTCTCAAAATTAAAGGTATAAACATATCTATACAATTAGAATATCAATAAAAATATTTTTCTTTCAAAACTTCATTTATGTTTATGAGCACGACATGTTTGTATTAAAACTTATTATACATATAAACAAATTAAATAGAAGAAGATACAATGAGAAAGCGATGACAAATATAATAAAAGTTTGATCTTACATATAATATAGTTTATTAAATTAGAAGAGACATATTGTTCAAAACAATGTATATTATCTAACATTTACTTCTAACATGATATGTCATTAAAACAATGAGTACAATCATTAGTCAATAATTAAGTTCCTACATAATTATGCTTTGGACTTGCACTTCGATTTTCATGGCTTTGAAATAATTTTTTAAATCCTATGTGGATAATTCAAACAATAAAAATAAATATTTGTACACTTAATTCAAAATAATGCATTTATCAGTGTAGATTAGTTTATGTATAAATATATTATGATATTATTATAATTTAGTATGGATTACAAATAATATACTTTAATAATAAAATAGAATATTAATTGTTTACCACAAAATAAAAATAACTATGTTTACTATTGATGATATTTCTCAATTATCTAAATTTCGATACAAGAATTCATTAATCTGGTTAATAACAAATTGCAAACTTTCAAATAATATTTTATATATTGTCATTTTATTTTCTAATAAATTTCTTTGAATAATAAAAAAATACAAAGAGAGAGAGAGAGAGAGAGAGAGAGAGAGAGAGAGAGAGAGAGAGAGATGGAAAATAAAATTATATTTGTCATAGTAATGTATTTATTTAACTAAAAAGAATATATTTTTAATAATAAAATAGTATCATCTACGGGTACTGAGGATGAACTTGCATATCCATATGAAACGTATCTCGAAAATAGTGAATAACTTTTACTTGGACAAAAAGAATTATCTGAATTTAAGTTCCTTTAACAAATATCAACCAAGAATATGAAAAAAATGAAAGTAAAGAAAAAAAAAGACAACATATAATTCGAACATGACATTAAAATTTGATTGTATTTATGGGTAAAAAATACATAGATATTTCACATATGATATTCTTAAAAATTGAAAAAAAAAATAGAAATATTAATGTACAAAAGAGAGAATTACATGATTTTAGAGAGGTTCAACTCATGTTTTTCATTGTGAAGACTGGAGATAATTCATATTGGTTTTTGTGTGATTGGAGGTGATCCAAAAATACAAAGTTGGTTTTATTTTGTTTATTTTTAGCTGGTGTAATTTATTTTATTTCGTCAAAATCTTAAAGAGGCTATCTAAACATATGTACATAATTTTTGCCATCCTTTTAATTTCTTTAGAGGTCTAGAATTATACAACTATAATTCCTGAAAGAAAAGTATAACAGATGAATTTATTGTTTAATTTTCTATTCGTATATATTTATATATATTGTTTTCGTAAGAGTGATGAGAATATATCGAATTTATCAAAATATTGCGACAAATAAAGTTTCGTACAATATACTACAAATGCAATAACTATTTTCTTTTTTATCGTATATATCACAAGGTTTAGTTTTACTTTTTATTGTTTTAGAGTTATATACTATGATTTAAATATTTTATTCTTATTATTTTACAATAATTCTATCAACATGTATTTAATAAGTTAAATTATAATTCTCATAAGTTCAATGCAAAATAAATTTCGGCTATTGATATAAGTAATGACGGTGATAATCTTCATTGTTACCTTAATATAACCTAAGATTATAAAGAAACAAAAATCTTGAAAGTATATATTAAAATAATAACTTGATATATTAAAATAATAACTTGATATATATACACATTTATATTTATATATTATTACTTTTAAATATACATTTACTGTCACAATTTATATACAAAATAAAAATTAGATGATTAGTGTTTGAACATGGATCAAAATTTATTTTCATTTGCGGGTAAAAAATAGATTAATATTGCAGGATAATATTATAAAATATAAAAGAAAGAAAATTAAGAAATGATAGCAAAAAGAGTGAGAAAGTCTCAACCATAAAAGAGAAAAAGAGTGACAATATGGTTTTGACCATGAAAACTGAATAAGACAATACATATTTATCATCCAATTATTTAGTGGAATTTTTCTTATATATGAGGTCTTTTACATTGGTTTTTGTCCTAACTGATTGAATAATTTGAGACCAAAATACATAGTTTGTTTAATTTATTATATTTTTAATTGATATCATTTGTTTCACATAGACCTAAAATTGGGTCATCTAAAAAGTTTGTGACTGTAGTGACTCCACACATTTTTATTTCTTTATTGATCCAAAACTATGAAACTATATTTTTGTATGAATATAAATAAGATATTTTGTTTATTATTTTTAATTTTTTATTGACAATAATAAACACATTTTTATTATAACACATGCTTTTTTTTCTTAAGAGAATGGCAAGAAATATTATTACTACTAAATTATTGCAATAAAAAACTCTCTTTTCTTATCTTATATAATAAATACTCATTTTATCAAAATGAATTTTACTCTTTTTATAATTTATATGATACAATTTAAATGTATTTTTTATTAATGTACATTTTTAAAAGTTATATTAAATTACATTTTGCATAAGTTACATGTAAAAATAAGTAATTTCTTAGTGACATGAACATAAATAATTGTTGGCATGTTTCTAACTTTACAAATAGTGATTTATCTTGCATGTTATTATGATCACCACCGGACTTATTTTGCAAACAAATGAATTACTGAATTTATTTTTTCAATTAGAAAAGTGTGGAAAAATATAATAATGAAAATGGAGTTATTTTTGTATTTTTTTCTTTGGTACATTTTTATAATTATAAATGACTCGTATTTGCACATTTTTATTTGAATTATTCTATATCAAATTATCTATAGAATAGAAATAATGTCTTTATTTATTTAAAAATGATAAAAAATGTTATTTATGACGATGATAATGAATATAATGCGGCCAGTAATAATATTTATATTTAAAAAAATAATTCAACATATATAATAAATAATATTTTCATCTACGTCATTTTTAATATCAAGCCGCGCAACGCGCGGGTGCCATATTAGTTGTTTTATTCATATGGCGCATAACTTTTCTAAAGAGAAACAATAAATGTTGAGAGTAATGACTGATGCAATAAATGCTGCACAATGATGCAATCATTTTAACTATACAGTGCCACGAAAAAAAAAACTCGAGTGATTGTTCAAATAAATGACATCTTCACTTTATACCTAACATCAGTTCCTACGCTTAGTAAAAACAATGCCAAACATTTTTGTATATATGCTAGAAGTTGTCTTTGGCCCGACGTATTGAGCCCAAGGCCTCAGCATCCTCTGCAGACTCGGGTATTTTGAGGGACTTCCGAATTTCCGCACTTGAAGTCCGAAGAAATGGGTTGCATAACTTCTCCTTTCTCAATGAGGTTGGGATCTGTCGAAAAAGCCAAAATAGCCTCAAGAAATGTAAAATCAAGTTGCACAAAAATGGGAGCCATAATATATATATAAATCTATTTGCAGATTGAACTAGAAAAACAATCATATAACTTGGAACAGATAATTAGCATATGGTTTCTCGACGATATAAAGCAAGGAGTTTTACAATATTGAGACATTATCTGGAAAATAAAACATTAAAACTAGGAACATTAAAAGCGGAATCCAACATTAAAACTGACGTAAAATGCATTAGATAATAAAATATACCGTTGGCATTCCCTTTTCGCGAAGACGAGCTACAAGGGTAGCATAAGACTGCAGTTCTTTATTTCCAGGTTCTATAGATAGTGCAAACTTTGCATTACTCTGACAATTATAGACACACACTATCAGATTAGCTTGAAAAAGAAGGGTGGAAAAAGGGAAAAGAGTTTACGAAACTATAAATTAATACGCAACTTACCAAGGTGTACTCGTGACCACAATATATGTTAGTATCCTCTGGTAGTGATGTAATCTTCCTCAGTGAAGAAAGCATCTGTTGGCAAAGTATACACAATAAGCTCATATTCTACTTATTGGGAACTGCAGATACATAATCAATCATATTAGGACAATGGAAATATGGAATTAATACTGGTAACAACCAGCTAACACAATAGCCTGTTTGTCCTCAATTTTTTCTGCCAAAGGACCACATAAGAAAAAAAAAAAAATCTGAATTATAAACTGTAAGGGTCCAGTGCAGCAATGCTAGCATATTTTTTAACACAAGTAGTAGAGATAAAAGTCGAAACATTCTTTAACGTATATCTCAAGTATCTGCTTAAATGGTCTCAAATAGACCAACTACCTAGGTGAGTATATCGATGTGTCGCAATACTGATTAGATTAACGTACTGCTAGCATTCAAGCCAAATCTAATACTAAAAACAGAAGATCAACTATGATGAGAAAACCCAATGGTGCAATCTTTAGAAGCAGTAGAATGCCACAGACCATAAAAGTCAACAAGCAGCAAGCCAACAAGATGCGAGTTCTAAGTTTTAACATTGTGAGCTGACATAGAATAGAACAAGTCATAATACAATTACCTGCTCGGGAGTTCCTTCAAAGAGATTACCACATGATAAACTGAATAATGTATCTCCAGTAAAAATCGACTTTGATCCCGGAAAGTAGAATCCAATATGTCCTGGATGTCAATAACCATAAAAGGTCAGAAAATATAATGCATTCATAAAGAGGAATAATATAATGGTACTTAATGGGGGCAAACCAAGCTTCTAAATTTCTAATTACCAACCCAGCCAATGAAAATAAAATTGACGTGCTCTAAACGAAAGCCAAAACATAGAGAGAAATGGCATAGGGTGAGCATTCCATTTAACATCACTTAATCTAACGGATGGAATTTCTGGTTTAGCTGATCTGAGCATTCCATTTAACATCATTTCTACTTATGTTCAGATATATTATTTTCCTTCTTGTTCAAACTTCAAACTCCCAAATTTTTGCTAGGCAGTCAGCAACTTCTCTGTAACCTTTTTAGTACCATAAACTAAGTCCAAATATTATTCAGATCGAATAAATTTAAGTTACTGCAAAGGCCAACTCCAACAATAGGTCAGGTGAACTCATACATTTGTCTCATCAAAGCAAAACAAATGACAAAAAAAGAAGTTTATCACTGAAGCAAGTGCAACCTCGTGTATGACCAGGGGTTGCTATCACATGCACCTCATGGCTGGCAAACATCCATTTGTCTCCATCATTCAAGACTATGTCAATTCCAGGAATTCTATCCATGTCTATACCTGAACCAATAACCTACAAAAGTGCACTTAGAGTTAAGTATTTTTATATGCTAGTAAATAGGACAATTATCCAGGTAAAATAGAATAACTTACGCCACACATACAGTTACTCGCACAACCAATACTTATAACCATGAATATGATACTGAGATAGAATATTCAAGAAACTAGGCATTAGCAAAATTTAGAAATCACTCCAACAGTGTGCATGTCACATAACCATTTAGAAATAGCTAATCAGGAAAGAAAAGCATCCAGCACACCAAGAAAGATAAGTATCCAGCAAACCAAGAAATATAAGCATCCAACAATTCATTTGTAAAACCCAACTATAAGTCAGAAGGCTAACTGAATGCAGATGACTTTTTAATGTACAATGGACATTTCATCAAAATGTAGTATCATCTATACAACTGCTCTATCAAGACTTTGAAGTGAATATGAGGATCCAACTCCATCAGATACGTTCTTGAGTCTCAGATACATTTAATAAAAAAATAAAAATTAGATCACAAGTGGCTAAATGATTTGGTGCTCATCAAATATAAAAGGGCCTTCAATGCCAATATTTGATGAGAGGTAAAATTCATCCAAGTGCATTGAAGATAATGATGAAAGTACTAAGCGTTGGTTGGGAGTACTGAAGTAGAGAGGAAGATTTGTGCCTGGGGACGACTCCAAATGGAATCATGTTGCTACAGCCATTGGTGTTGAGGTTGGTGCTGATAAGGAGAGTGTTAGGACTAGATCAACTTCAAACGGTGCATTTTCTAGGGCAACATCTTCATCATTTAGGCTTATAGATGAGAAGGAATGGGCGGAACTTGAAGGTGCCGACAATGGAGAGAATACGATGTGGATGGGTACTGACGGGTGCTGACAATGACTTTGACTGGAGTTGGTTTTGTGAGGATCTAGTTGTTTCTGGTTTTATTTTATGTTGCTCATGGACTGATGTTGCCTCTTTGTTAAATGCTGCTTTCTGTTCGGACTCGGTTATGTTTATGTTGGATTTCAAATGTGTGGCCTTGGTTGCATGTTTATCGGCTATCATATTTTTGTTTGAGACTCATAATCTATCTACTATATAATTAGACAACTCACTTTCTATATTTAGTAAGTTTTTAGTGGGTCCTACAACAAATTTTCTATTTTTAGAAATTTAACTGTGTTGCCACGTCTTACAAGCTTATTAATATTTTATTTGGAAGGTACGCTTTAAATTTTTCTTTTTGTTTAGAAAAAGAGTTTAGTATGTATTTTTGTTGTTGTTGACTACCATGATTAAATAAATATTCATATGGAAAATGCAATAATGTATTCGGTTGTTCCACAACATAGTATGAATAAATTCACTTGATAATTAAATATAAAATTATCCACTTATTAATCATTTTGTCATTTTTTTTTGTGATATTTTTGCAGCTCTTTCTCCACATATTTTTAATCAATTTCAAAATAGATTATTTTGTAGGTTTGAATTAATTCAAAACAAATTGATCCATCAATTTTCTTTTTGTTCAGTCAGATTATTAATAAATTTAATGGAAATATAAAAATAATTGTTTATTTCATTCAATTTTTTTATTAGGGCTACGGTAGTTTATTTGAGTGGGCAATTACAATATAATCAGTTATTTGCAATGGATGAGTAACCGTTATGTGGTGGTTTCATATTTAATTAACTAAATAAATTTATTCACAAGCAATTTAACCGTATATAGTTGTGGGTGAGAATTTTATATTTTATCACAAGTTTTATAATTTGTGTCATTGTTTGCTTTAAATTTCTTAAAAATGTATGACTGCATTATAAGCAGTTTCAATTTCAATACATTAATTTTTACTTATATAAATTTTTTGTTTATTGAAGTTACAAAAGACTATAATTTTTCCAACTGGTTTAGATCTGGACAGATGATAAAATTAAAAAAAAAAAAAAATTGTATAGTAATTGTTTTTGTTAAATATATTGGAATGAATTGTTTGTTTCCCAATTTGTTTCAATTAATTCGCTCTCAATTTGTTTCTTATGTAATTATAATTTTTATTTTTTTGATTCTGATCAACCTTTTATTTTGATTCTTATTCCAGGTGAATTAAATATTGATTAATTAAATATTGATTGACATAATTTCATAAATTTCCTTGATGATTTTACTATGCAAAAAAAAAAAAAACTAAATATCTTAATGTATATAATTTTTCAGTGATATACTATGGTTATTTGTTATTATAGTACAACACAACCTTTATTTTTACTTATTACATAATTCATCTAAGTATTCCCGTGCAAATGCGCGGGCAACAACACTAGTTACGTTATAATTGATTAATTGTCCATAAGTCTCTATTTTGCTTATTGGCTCGCCGCACTTCAATAAGGCAGGCACCTCGCCCTTCCACCTTGGAAAATAGGCTTGTTGGCTCATCTGTTGTATGACTATTCAATCAGGGTACCCTTATTTACGTTGTAAACACATCTTATTAATTAAAACACTCATCTAACTTATTGAGCAATTTTTCCAATTGCTACAAGATCATCAACAGGGACCGAAAACAGTCACCTCAATTATCTTCTGCAACGACTACCGTTTCGGAAAAAAAAAAAATTATCTTCTGAAACATACATCGCCTACTATGTGCAATCTCCCCATTCCTGCATGCGGGAGCGCTAAACCTCTTAACATTTACGAACTAATTGTTCTACACTTCTTACTTGGTGTAGCTTGTTACATGGGTCGTGAGTGGGAGCTTAGTTTCCGTCTGGGTATGCGACCTTGGATTGCTGTTGCATATTCAGCTCCTGTTGCAGCTGCTACCGTTGTTTTCTTGATCTACCCAATCGGTCAAGGAAGTTTTTCTGATGGTATGCCTCTAGGAATTTCTGGTACTTTCAACTTCATGGTACTATGCAATCCCTTTTCGGGAGGTGAAAAATAAGGTGAACTTTACGCAATGTAGTGATCATTAGGAAGCTAGTGTAAGGTAGGTAGCGGAACCTCTAAACAAAAAGAAAGATGCCAATACCTTTAGCCAGTCTTCATCCAATGTAGTGATCTCAGCATCCTGCTGGAGAAACCGAAATTACAAATTGTTTGTCCCTTACACTCCCTACACTTCTTTGCTCTATTTGTGCATCTAAGCATATACACACGGGAAACTAGGCTTCTATACCAAATAGTCCCAATTGCAAAACATGAAATGGAATACTAGTTCCTCGTTCTTTCTCCTCAGAGCCAAGGTTGTCTAATCCATCTTATGATGAGTCATAGGTCATCATGCACACGACAGAACTCCTATGTATCATATGAAGAGGGAACCATAATCATTTGACCAACAAGCTTCGGTTTGTGAGACAACCAACCTTAGGAACTTTGTCTGTAGCAGCATTCCTCCAATCCATTGTAATCGAAGCAGATAATAAGGGTGAGATCCTATACTAGATATCTTACAATCAAGTTACAAGAGTATTCCAAACTACATCCACGGCTACATTGGTTTTGTAGGAGGGTATAGTTGAAAACAAAGAACACATAGTTGCTTTTTCATGCATTTGTATTTGATATAACATGCATGCTTTTATTCAATTTAATGCACTCCTCTGTCATGATGCTACAAAAGGTTTGAGTATATCATACCTTAGCACCGTACCTCTCTTTCAAATCTATGTTGCCACCAGTGTGATCATAATGATGATGGGTGTTCAGAATGTAATTCAAATTCCAATTTTTCTTGTTCAGTGCATCTATAACAGGTACTGCTTCAGAAGGATCGACTACTCCAACAGTTCCAGTATCAAGATCATGCAATAGGTAAGCATAATTATCTTGAAGGCATGGTACCTAAAAGAGAAGGGAAAATGAGCAAAATACATGTAAATCATGCAGTTAATCAAATACATAAATACACACACATATATATAGTATGTCGACAGGTCCACAAAAAGCTTCAACAGCTAGTTTAATCAAAAACAGATACAAAACTACAAATTCATCCACATGGAAAAATTGAAGCAAGAAACAGGTACAGTAAAAAATCAACTTCCAGTTCATCCATTTATATTAGTCTAGTGCAGTGCCTCTGTTTTGTTGATTTACCAAATTAGGCAACATATTCAGATCAAGCAAATTTTAGAGTTACCAGTTAGCTTGGATATCAATACAGTACAGGGTTATTAAGAACAATTTGGGGAAAATTTCACTCTACCGACGTTTTTATACATCTTGTTTATTTCTTCTTAAAAAACCATTACATGAGTCAAGTCGAATTGGGGAGGGGGGTGATGGACAAGCAAAATAGGTGACAAGATGTCCTCGTACAATGGGAAAATTCTTCTTATTCTTGAGACTTGTGGATTTGTGCAATCATCAATGTCACAGAAAAAAAAATACTAATAATTGTTTCAATTTACCAGTCAAGACACATGCCTATTAACTATTAAGAAATTTAATTACAATCTCCAGTCATTGATCTCAACCTCAAAGTTTTTAAGAGCCCCACAGAGAACCAAAAAAAAAAAAAAAAAAAGAATTCCCAATTTTTAATCTGCTCCAAAAGTTCAGTGTTATAACTAACGTATTACCATTAATTTTCCAAAAAAAAAATTACACATAATTTTTTTTTTCAATTAATATGTTTATTATATGTCATTAGACCATCTCCAGGGTTTGGGAGATGCCACCCAATTGGGTGGTACCCCAACCTACTTTATACACACATATACCACTGGTGTGCAGATATGTGGCTAAGCCAGCTGAGAGTGGCATCGATAGAAACCATCTCCAAAAATGGATCTCAAATTTGAGATCTCAAAGTTGCTCCAACTACATGCATTAGTCTTACTTCTAGTTATGTCTAATTTTGAGACCCATCGCAAAAGATTTCAGCCTATCACCCTCCCAATGGGGTGCAGATATGTTCTTTTCTTTTCTTTTTTGCCTACTGGTTTAAATCTAAGGGCCAAAAATTACATAAAAACAATCACATAAATAAACAATCCAATAGTTGTTTTTAGGATCTTGACAAATTTGAGGATGAGTCCCAACTCTGGACATCTCCAATGAAGATGGAGAAGGCCTTAATGTACCATTGTTCATATTTTCTTTTATGAACATTTTTTCTATAAATAAATAGTTTGTTATTTTTTGCCATGGTAACTGGTGTGCGTGTGTGTGTATACATGCTACTTTTAACTTATCTAACTTCAACTACCACTCTTCACAAAAACTCACCTACATTCTAATACCTGCAATTACCACACACACTCAGTCACTCACCTACATGCAATCCACTTATGTATTATTCTATTTATTGTTTGTCTTCACGACTTATACCACTCACAACCACATTCATTCACTATAATTTATAGCGATTCAATTTTACCTTTATAAATCTGAAAATGGAAAAAAGAACAAAAATGTTGAATAATGGGAAAAGGAGAGCCAAAAACGGCAAAAGATATCTTAATATATATAATAAAAAAAAAGGAACAAAAACTTTAAATATGTGGAAAAAAAGAGCAACAATCGTTCAAAAATGTGAGCCATATACCTCCGCATTAAACATATATATTAAAATAACAATCCAGCAGGAGCCCTCACCAGCCAGGGGGTCCTGTGCAACAGCACCAACGTGACCACCCCAGGGATGGCTCTGGTCAAGCATGACACTGTAACATCTTTAGAAATTAAAAACTGGATTTTGAGGGATGCAAGCAACTCAATTCAGTGCTTCGTACAGGTCATTACACTCAAACAGTGCAATCCATTCTCTTACACCCAACAAAAATAAAAATAAAATAAAAAAATTGATAGGTATAGTCAATATCATCATCAACTTTATTTTTAAGAGTATAAGGTAAAGCACAAGTGATAAAAAGCCAAGGTTCACAAGTCACAACAAGGCTGGAGGACTCATCATCTTGATGGAATTCACAAAGTCTAGCTGTGATTAACTTCGGAGAACAGAAAACATTAATCAAAATCTGTGCAACCCAAGATGCTCTCTTTACTGAAGATCACATATTTCTGTAATTCAATGAATTCAAAACTCTGAAATTCATTGATCACACAAAAAAATAATAGCAAGTTGTATTACTTTAGACCAGTTAGATTTTATTATGGCTCACCAGCTCAATTTGCAAACTTGATGAAATATTGGTCACGCTGCAGAAACGAGATACTCCCCCAAGACTCCGACTGACATGACGCACAGTTTTGAATGGAATAGAAAAGAGTCTCATAAACCCATACAAAAGAGACTTTCTCAAGCAAAGTTGTCCCATTCCAGGCCAAACACATAGCTCCGATCCCTTCTGAAATAACAGAACATACACGGTTATGCATAGAACCAAAAAGACAAAGCCATTCAACTGTTTATATACGTCAAGTAATTAGAATAGCGAAGGATCCCGAAACCGAATACACAAACATCTAACTCGAGGCATATAAACATAACTATACAACATACAAAATGAAATTTCAACCAACCACGCACCTTATCAGATTTCAACCAAAATCATTAAAGGCAAATGCTACAAAATACACAGTAGAAAGCACTTAATGATGCTAAATGCAATTTGTAGTAATTGAACTGATTCTTTTCGATTGAAAGGGCAAAAAAAAAGGTACGATCTAGGGATTTACGGTTCAAGGAGATCCCAACAGCTACATATAACATCAATATACGTAATTTTTCATCATCTTTCAGATTGCAACAAACAAAAAGAAAACACTGATCGCATGGTGCCTCAAAGCGCTACGCATAATTACAGAAAACAATACAGAATTAGCACGCATATAGAATAAATAAAGAGAAATAAAGGAGACCCTGGAGCAAGGGAGGGACACCATGGCCTTGGGCGCAGCTCTACACAGCATCATCATCTGCATCATTTCATGGCATATATTCGCCTTTTTCTTTTGCAGTGGTAGAGAGAAGAGAGAGAGAGTGCAGAGTTCACACCCAAACACGGCCTTCAATTATTATTATAGGTTTTTGGGAGTGTGTGTGTGTGGGGGGTTATTTATTTCGTTAATTGTTGACAGCTATGGGACATTGATGACGTGTCGCCTACTTTTTTTTTTTTT
>CACSLK010027838.1:5176442-5191712 GCA_902706635.1 Striga hermonthica | reverse complement strand
AATAATTAGGTTCGGATTCCCATAAATATGTTGATTATTTATGGTCATGTTACATGTATTAATTGCATTTTAATATCATTCCTTATTATAACTATTGAACTGTATGTATATTTTAAAAGTTAATAACTTTTGTATTTTTTTATCAGTTTTACATATGTAATATATCAAATTAATTTTATTTTGATGAGCTTCGATTTAACATCCATATTGTATGTATAAAAAAAAAAAAAATTATATTTATCTTTATAACAATAATAAAATTATTTTTAATATTAATTAGAAAAATAAAATTATTTATCAACTAATATATTTATATTTCAAGTAGTTATATGATATAAGTTATAAAAACTAATATAATATAACACATGTAAGTCATAAGTAACACATATCATTCTAAAATATATAGTAATATATATTTTTATTTTTTTTGTAAAAAAGTAAACTAAATTTAATATAATTTTCTCATTAATTTTAAAATTTAAGAATAATTTTTTAACAAGCACCCGTGTAATACACGGGTATTGTACTAGTTGTTTTTAATAAAAAAAAGTGCTTTATTATTAAATATTTCTTATGATGTAAGTTATATTATTTTAGTCGGATTTCTTTCACCTCTTTCGTGAGTTGGGACTTCGATAGACTTTCAAATACCGAGAGATAATTTTACTAAGAGAAAATATATCTATATCTATATTTATATCTATATCTATATAATAAACCTATCTTTATTGTCATAATTGTCATGATTTTAGGCGAAAAATTTTTAGGCTATATTTGACATTTGATTAATATTTATTTATTAGCAAATCTTATGTATCAAAAATATAATTAATTTATATACACTCAATGATTGTTACTCATTAACTACAAATTGGCTTAAACTGAAATTTTGACTGTAGATTTTTTAGATATATTTTCAACAAGATCTTATATTAATTTAATAGTAATTTATTGATACAATTAAAAAGAAATTATTATGGAAATTGATTTGATTAAATATATTATCATCTATGTTGTAGATATTAATCTAATTAATTATATTCACTATTTATAGGTACTTAAAATATTTAATAAATAATAAGAATAAATATATTTAAATTATAATAACTTAATAAATAATTTAAAATATTAATAAAAGTTTCTAAAATATAGTCAATTTAACTATAAAAATGTATATCCAAATGAATATATCACTATTGAAAATTTAAATAATATATAAATAAAAATAAAATTTGATGGCCGGGTGCAATTCATAATCATAAATTTCACCTTATAAGTATCTATGTACATTAAAAATCTATTCAATTTTTAAAAAATATATTTTTTCTTATATACTATTTTTATAAAGAAACAAATAGTTTAATAAAAAAATATATAATAATATAAAGTATTGCACTTGGTAATTATGGAAATATATAACATATCTAAATATTTGAATAGATACTATATAACTCATTATATAGGTTGAAAAAATGAATTAGAGAAATAAATATAAATAAAAATGAAAACATAAAAATAAAATATTTAACCATAAAATTTATATGTTGCATATGGATTATTTCAATTGATTTCACCAATAGTATATATATGCCTCCTTTCATCACTTATTTGGGGAATTTCAATTTGCACAATGTCATCGCTTCCAACGTATTATTCCACCATCAAATTATTTCATATAGTTCACCACCATCAGTATCATTCAGTTTATAATTTTTACTTTTTCCGTGTGATGCATATATCATTTTCCAAATTTCAACAATTGATTCTCTCCCTCATCTCAACAGATCTTTGATCTGTATTTTCAGTATTGAGTTTCTTGAGGGAGTTCATATAATCTCCATTTCGTACTCGATTTCACCATATAATAGGAGGACTTTGAACTCATATCACTTGTAATGTGCACATTTTTCTTTCATGAGTTCATCATATGAGCTGATTATATTACTAGCTTCATCACTTTCATATGACACTTATTTTCATTCTTTCATAGCCATCTTGTGTCATTCTTTGATCAAACCATCTCGTAACTTCTGCTTACGTGTCATATGCACAATCAAATCATCTCGTAACTTCATGTTACGAATCACACACATGTGGCTATCTAGTGGATCCATAATATCTAGCAGCACACATGGAGGGGTAGTGGGCCCATATATATCGTACCCCTTTCATACTCAGTTTGATCAAATATCGATTCACAAATATTTTGTAACACCCCACTTTGATTTTAGAGAAATTCCGGACTTTCCAAAATCAATAAATAATTTTTTTTTTTTCGAATTCATTTTCGAAAACATGGGCGTCATTCACACATTTAACATCAACCAAGTCATATCTGGTTGTTCACATGGTTTTCATTAACCTTTAAAACTTCAATTTCACATGATTATTAGCTAAACATCATAGCATGCATAATGGAACACATTCAAGAAATAATTTCAATACGAATATCCAAACGTAACATTGGTCCAATAATAAAAAAAAATATAAGTTTTGAAAATGATTCACCACGTATCAACCAAAAGAGGTTCACAAGGACCACACATTATTCAATAACGGAAGCATAATCATAAAACATAAATCAAAGACCGATCCACTCGTCTTCCCCCGTCATCCGGCACCTGCTTAACCTGCATCCGTGAAGAGCAGGTGGGAGTGAGCACAAAATGAACGTAGTGCTCACTACTATGCACATAAATGGTGACATGTCATAATAATATGGTCGCAACATGAAAATAAAAAAATCATATCATATCTCGTCTCCTATCAAGATCACAACAACCACATTACTCCTGTGCACATCTATCGCTAGCCGCAGAACGGGGATTCATTACCCGAAGGCGGGAGTACATGCCACGCTATGGACACGGCCTTCTATATGGGCTTACGTACCTCACAAGGGCATGACCATATCAGGACTTAAGGAGACTTGCCTCACAAGGGCAACCGTATTACATCGACGGGGATAACCGTACCGACGGCCGTAACAGCTCACATCGATAGGTTACATATTTCATGTTCATGCATAGACCATATTCACAAAAATAAACACTTATCATTCATGGCCTAGACGATTTAAATAAGACCCACCTGGTATTCGGAGGATGAAATCACAGAAATTCGAGGAAAAAGGTAGGTCGAGACACAGCTCGTCACACACCTACATTACACAAAATAGTCCTATGAAAGCATATCCAACACACAATCACTTACCTACACTCATGTGATATAAATTAGTCACATACTTAAAAAATGACACATAACATAATTGTAGACAAAAAAAAAATAAATAAATAGGAATGAACAACTCGCATGGTCTCAATATTTCCAAGGTAACATGAGCTACAAGTTTGCTATTCAAGTGTTGTAACGCCCCGTTTGATTATGAATTATTGGAGATTGCTTATTATTATTATTATTATTATTATTATTATTATTATTATTATTATTATTATCATTATATAATGGGTGTGATATATAAATATTACTGGATGATTTATTTTAATTCCCGAGCGTCATGCGATTGAACCAAAACTCGAGATTATTAAGTCGTATATAAATTATTATATTTATCCGTTGTCAAACGAATCGTTCGATATTCTTCGATTTTAAGTTTCAGTTCAATTAGAATTTTTCCTAAGTGTTTAATTTATTCAGCTATAAATTCGATTTATGTCGAAATAATTCTCGACTAAATTTTATTCAGTAATTAATTATTTTCGGTATGTTTATTTTTATAAATGGATTTATAAGATGAGTTAATTATTCTAAGATTATGAATAATGGAAGTCGAGTATATTTTGATTAATCGTTAAAGATAAATTGTGAACTGAACCAGCATGTTCGGTCATAAGTTGAGCCTTAAGCAAATATTAGTCGAGCCTTTGTATAAAAAACTTAGAATTTTTCTAAGTTCCTAAGTCATTAAATTCAACATTGTAACATGCGCCAGCTTGTCCGTGCCGCCTCCAGGTCACTACATGTGCTAATGATGCAAATTGTGATCATATTCCTTCCACCTAATACATTAAGTAAGCAGTTAGTTGGAGTTTGATATGCCTAATAGTTGACTAATCCTAAATCTAAGTCGAGAATCTCAGTTCCAATTCATATAAGTCCATTATACTACACTTCATTTTCATGTGTGTAATCGAGAGAAAGCCGAGAGAGAATAAGAGAGTAAGAGTTCAGAATTTATTTGCTTCATTTTTTTTACACTATTTAAGTTTATTTATATATCGATTTACGGTGTCCCGATGGGATTCGAAAACCGAGTCGAGTATTACCAATGAGTACTTACGTGAAAGTTCGAGAAGAAGAGAAGCCGTTGGTGGCATCGATTTATGATTTCGGAATTCCGATCATTTATTTTTACTAGCCCGAAGTCGAGAGAAAATATTAGTAAATTAAAGAAAATGCCGTTTTTCGGGGTCCCGCAAGGTCACGTGTAATTTCGGTTTACCGAAAATCGAATTGAGGCGTGAAGATGTTTCAAGTACGATGCCATGCGGACAAATATGAAGTATTTCGGAACTTCGAGCATTTAGTTAGAGACATTTGAATTCCCGTGGAGAATAGTAGGAAAATGATTTAAAATGCCGATGCCGAATTCCCGTCGTTTCGTTCGATTACTTTAACCGAGCTTGTAGTTTCCCGAAGACGGGTAATATTTTCGAACCTACTCGTTATTACGATCATGCTCGTATGTCACATGTTAGATATATATGTCGTACGTTATATCGAATCGTTATTTGAAGTTGGATTTCTTTCGATTGGTACATGCATGATTTAATGCTCTGTTGTGCTGTAATTATGACCATTAGAAACTTGTAATTTGTTATTGAGGCCTTCTGATGAAATGTAGTATTTTTTGTTGGCTTTCTCATGGTTTTGGAATTTCGATAATCCGAGTTATACCGAGTGAGTTATGATTTTTATAAAATGAGTGCGCAAGCAGTTTTTGAAAAACCGGGCTGAGTATATGATATTGATGTTTGGTCTGAAAGTGATGTTCTAATGTGCTCAAACTGAAATATATTCTTCATGAATTTTGTAGTGCTTTGAGTTAGGTCTCTATAAGTTTTAGAATTTCGTGATTCGGAGTTGAATTGAATTTATTATGAATTTTTGAAGTTGAAACTGCAAGCAGTTTTTGAAATTCCAGGCAGAATTGAGAATCATGATGTTGGACTGTTTTTGACAATCTTAATGTGACTATATGAAAATATGATCAACATGAAAGTTGTGTATATATGTGTTAGCTTCTTGTTAGTTCTAGAATCACTTGAATAGCAAACTTGTAGCTCATGTTACCTTGGAAATATTGAGACTATGCGAGTTGTTCATTCCTATTTATTTATTTATTTTTTGTCTACAATTATGTTATGTGTCATTTTTTAAGTATGTGGCTAATTTATATCACATGAGTGTAGTTAAGTGATTGTGTGTTGGATATGCTTTCATAGGACTATTTTGTGTAATGTAGGTGTGTGACGAGTTGTGTCTTGGCCTACCTTTTTCCTCGAATTTCTGTGATTTCATCCTCCGGATACCAGGTGGGTCTTATTTAAATCGTCTATGCCATGAATGATAAGTGTTTATTTTTGTGAATATGATCTATGCATGAACATGAAATATGTAACCTATCGATGTGAGCTGTTACGGCCGTCGGTACGGATATCCCCGTCGATATAATACGGTTGCCCTTGTGAGGCAAGTCTCCTTAAGTCCTAATGTGGTCGTGCCCTTGTGAGGTACGTAAGCTCATATAGAAGGCCGTGTCCATAGCGTGGCATGTACTTCTGCCTTCGGGTAATGAATCCCCGTTATGCGGCTAGCGATAGATGTGCACAGGAGTAATGTGGTTGTTGTGATCTTGATAGGAGACGAGATATGATATGATTATTTTATTTTCATGCTGCGACCATATTATTTTGACATGTCACCATTTATGTGCATAGTAGTGAGCACTACGTTCATTTTGTGCTCACTCCCACCTGCTCTTCACGGATGCAGGTTAAGCAGGTACCGGATGACGGGGGAAGACGAGTGGGTCGGTCTTTGATTTATGCTTTATGATTATGCTTCCGTTATTGAATAATGTGTGGTCCTTGTGAACCTCTTTTGGTTGAGACGTGGTGAATCATTTTCAAAACTTATATTTTTTTTATTATTGGACCAATGTTACGTTTGGATATTCGTATTGGAATTATTTCTTGAATGTGTTCGATTATGCATGCTATGATGTTTAGCTAATAATCATGTGTAATTGAAGTTTTAAAGGTTAATGAAAACCATGTGAACAACCAGATATGACTTGGTTGATGTTAAATGTGTGAATGACGCCCATGTTTTTGAAAACGAGTTCGAAAAAAAAATTATTTATTGATTTTGGAAAGTCCGGAATTTCTCTAAAATCAAAGTGGGTTGTTACATATTTAGCTAGTAATAATTTCACCAATCGAGAACAAAACATCTCATATTACAGAGAATCAATTAATCATGCAAACCATCATCATTTATATCAGTAACATCACAATAATTCATTGTGACCCATTTATCAAAAACATATCACATCATCTTTTGGCGGCAATAAATGCCCTTTAAGTGCAGATTCTGACTCACAATATTTCAATTTAGAATCGTATCACATGCGTATTATTACTTCTGTAGCACAGATTCTCTATTTTTAGAGTCGTATAGCATACACATTATTTCTATAAATTATCATGCAATCCATTCAATCTTTCTGAATAAGGGTCCAAATTTACAGATGGAATTAGCACTCTCCAATATCCGTAACTATTATTCATTTGTTCCAGTAAATATCATAAAAAGAATTTATCGGTCTCGAATAGAAAGATTGATGGTGCTAATGATTAATGATATTCCAGGCGATATTCGATGGTTGATTGAAGCAAAAGTTCGATTGTCGGGAGAGTTTTCCAAATTCATACAAATATATGCCAAGTATGGGTAAGAGTACTTTTGCAAAGAAACGAAGAGCAATACGATTAGGTGGATGCTTCAAATGCGCTCGATGGACTTATGACACACGATGTAAATCATTGGGGTTCGTGTCCAAAAATCGAGAAGATAAATTAGCATTTATAAAGGATGGATTGAGTAAGGAGTCTATGGATCAAACGATTCACCAGATTCTTGAGACACATCCTAGTGGGTATGTGCATCGTGAGCTTCTGTCTATATGGATTCATTTCAAAAATGAATTGGAACGTTATAGTCTAGAAAATATTATTTCAAAATTATAAAATTGGTCTTCTTATTACGAAAAATCACACTAATGAAGTTTAGTAGTTGCACTTTAATTTTTAGAGAATCTTATAGCTGCCGACAGATAAGATTTATTCAAAACCCAACACCTTATCTGTCAGTTGCAATTGTCAGAAGAAAACAGTAAAATTATTTATCGCTTGGTGAAACTTTCTATTTAAATAGCGAGTCATTCCTCATAATCATATATCTCACAAAATTTTGAAAAATAAATAGATGGATATTTCAGAGTCTTCGCAAGGTAATAAATTTCTTCAACCGATCAAAACCATATGTGTTCTTGGTGGTTCTAGACTGGTAAGTTTTTCTCAAAATGTTGATATTGTGAGTCAGTTAGTAAGGGATATGGGAAATCAAAAATCAATTTACTGTATGGAGGGACTAGCATTACTTTCTTTGATAATCTTTTATTGGCTGAAAAATGTTTTGAGATAGAAGTGAAAAGTATCATACCTTTTCATAGAGCTTCAACAAGGGTCGTTAATGATTCCATATGCATGATGATAACTCATTCTATTTATGACTGTATGATGGATATGGTGACAAGAGCGACACATTTATCATTCTTTCAGGCGGTTATGGAACGCTAATGACAATGTTCACTCTTGCTTCTTGGGCAGAATTGAAACTTCATACCAAGGTTATAGGTCTATTGAATTTTAATAACCTTTTTCATGGTTCGCTTGAATTTTTAGACCAAGGAGTATATCAAACCATTATATCTCCTCCAACGAGAGAAATATTCAAATCTGCAGATACGTCTGCTGAGCTTATAAAAAATCTTCAAGAATGCATCACATTTCAAGATTCTATGGAAATACAAGGGGTCAAGCAAAAAAGAGCTTTTGATCCTTTAGATCTCTCATTATGAACCCATATAACAATAATGGGTGGCAGAGTTATTGAGTTTTATACTCTCGAGACGCACCCTTCTTTTATGGGTTCTGTTATGTAATATTTGCGTATTTCGTATTTATCGAGTATGTACTTCCTCTTCTCCATATTTCTACCGTTTGATCTTTTTGTATTTGTTTCTCTTTAATAATAATATCAATTTCGCTTTTTCACAAGAAGTGTGTAGTGTTTCATGACTACAATTATTGTCATGTGTGTTTCTTCTGGAGCACATCATTGTAATATCTATATGATCTCATATTATCAATGTGATCTTGTCATCAGATATTTTCCCTTAGACTCATATATTGAGAAATCATTTTGTGATCACTCATAACTGATAGTTTGATACCACTTTCTCAAATTGTTCAATTTTCTAATGATAGCTTCTGGTACCACTTCATCATTTTAATTTATCATAACGTGGTAGCTTCGAGTATCACTATACCATGATATCATCATTATGTGGTAGCTTTTGGTATCATATGGTAACTTCTGGTACCATTTTATCAATTTTTGTTACTCCATAAATTTGGAGAATTTATCAATTGTTTTTCATGATCATATTAGTTCATATAATTTTCTTTCTCAATCAGGACTTTATTCAACTTTCATATGGCCAGATATAAAGTATCTTTCATCGGCTATCACTTATTAGTATTACCCGTCGCTGGCGACAGAGCCGCACTGGCCGGTTCTCGTAGCCAAACAGACTTTTTTTTTTTTTTTATATCACAAGGGTCACTCTATAAAAATATTCAATGTTCATGTACCAAATATTACAATAGTCAATCAATAAATATTAAATACGCACGTGCTCATGTATCAAATAATTTCCAAAATAAAAAAAATTCAAGTTTTTCATAATCATATGATATAATAAACCATATCAATATTGGTCTTAAATCGAAGCTTTTATTTAACTTGTTAACATGGAATTAAAAATAATGAAATTTAATCATGTTTGCTTCTCATATTTACGGATGTGTGTCTTGTTTTGAAAATCTTTAATATTGTGTCCTCGTGTGTCTGGACACAATTTAATAATGCATGTTGAAGTATATATTACTTTATCTCAATATTGACATTGTTGGAGAATATGTCGGACATATGTATTTATTAGTCTACTCAATGATGCATCTTTGCCGACACTCACTAGTGTTTGTCCCATTTTTATTGCGTTTTTCGTGGTCATTTTTGCCCTTTCTTTTTCCCCACATTTGGTCCTTTAGTTGGTTTTTAGTTCGCTTTTCAGTTTATTACGTGTTTTCCTTTAGCTCGAGTATTTTCTATATTCTTCGGTCATTTTTCGGTATTTCTTCGTATGTGGTGTGCAGGTCAAGTCCGTTGCTGATTTTGATATGGAGGAGGAAATTGATTTAGCGAGAAATGGAATCGAATTCGGTTTCTAAACGAACGAATTCAAAACAAATAGAGATACAAGTCAGGCCCGAGCTCCAGGCCTCCGCGCGACATACGTAGCATGCGTACAGAGCTTCATATTCCGACGCGGGGACCAAGCTTCTTTCCCCACCGTACATGAATTCCAACGCCGCAGCATTCCCGAGCTGCTTTCTCACTGGCCCGAAACACTTAGACTGAGACGTACCTCAAACCTTCACGCCGCGGAGCACCGGCATGGCGCGGGAGATCCGTTACCTTCACGCACATTAGATCTCCATGCCGCTGCAGCCACTCCATGACACATTTCCATATCCACCTTCACAGCTCCACCTTCACGGCCGCACCTTCTTCTCCACGACGTCACATGAAGCTCCACACCGCTGCACGTCCCCGGTCCATCGCCACGCCGTGAAGCAGCTGCCCGGAATTTCTCCCGTCGCACCGCTAAATTCCGCCGCGCCGCGCCACTCTATCCTGCCACGCCGCGCAGCCATGACACGCCGTGAAGAAGTTGTCCTCCGCACCGCGGCAGGCAGCACACCGCGGCGCCTGCTGCTTTCTTTCCCGTCGCACCCAGAATCCTTGGCCACGGCCGCGGCGAACAAAGCATGTCCCAGCGCCCAACTTCAGAGGAGAAAAGTCGCGGCCTTGAGATGGTTCGCGGACGCGAACCCTTATTCACCGCGGCCCGCGAGCTTTCCCACGGCCGCGAGTTGCGCAATGCAGATTTTTAAAATCTAATTTTTATGAACTGTCGGGGATCAATTTTCGAGAGCTAGGTTTTATTTTTCTCTGGTTCCTCTCCTTTCCACACTCAACTGTTCTCTTAGTTTTCTTCTTTCTATTTGATTTTGAGAGTAAAAAACTCCAAGGTTCGTAATTCCGAATTTGGTTGCTCTCGTTATCGACGTTGGATATTAATCGTAAGATTTATTTTCGTTTAACCTATGATTATGATGGCTTGGGTTAATGTGATTTTTGATGTTGAATCAATGATGAACGGCTAAATTAATCTGCTAGAGAATAGGGGATGATGTTTTGATTTCGCTTATGATTGTCGGGGTTGAGATTGTTCAATTTGTGCGAGTTAATATTTTACTAGGGTTTTTTCGATCATTCTTCTCGAATTTTGCGAATTGTTGAAGAGTGACACTTCAACGTCCAATTATTTTAATTGAATTTGTTTAATGCATGCAATATTTTTGAAAACTTTAAAAAGGCTAGTTGATTAACCAACTCATAGTCTAATTTAATCGACTCTTAGATCTGAAAGGGGAGAAGTCGGTCGAAATAGGCTCGTATGAACTAGGCTTGTTCGTAAATGTATTGCCTAGGCGTTAATTGAATTGTTAATTTGTCGTTCAAGCTTGTTCTCTTGTTACGGAAAGTTATTGAGAATTAGAACTCGAACGATAGGTTATTCAAATCACTTAACCGAACAATCACTTGTCCATCAATTGCATATTCGAACCAAAACGGATATCCCCGACTCCCTAGCTCGTTAAATCCTATTTGTTTTTCGTCTCTGCGTGTTATTTTTACTGCTTTATTTGAATTCTCGTGCTAGTTGATAATTAAACCAAACCCAATCATTTAAAATAGTATGTTTAGGTATTTTATTCTTTTTCGTGATTGAATAAACATACACTATATTCCGGCTAACCTTCCTCGTGAGACACGACCCGGTGTTCGAATCTTTCGATTCTACTCCAGAAAATATTTACAACAACTAGCCGTCATTATTTTTATTTTTGTTTTATTGTTTTTATTATGCATGCCTTTGTGTTTGTTTTCAGAATTTGAAATATGCACTAAACAAAAAGAAGTGAGATTTGGTGTTGTTCATGCTCATTTAAATTTTTTTAAGTCAAATATGTAGGCCCAGACAAGGTGTCCCAATTCCCAATACATTAATGCATACATACCTGTTAGTTTGTCGTGTACCTATTGCCTACAATTATCAAACACATACTAAATTACCAATTATTTTTCTTTCTTGTTTTGAAATGGTCTCTGTCCACAACCAGTTGTAAGATAATTCATTTCATCTGTTGTTTATTCTTATCATCTTGAAATACTGAACACACATCACACATCACGCCCAAAGTAAAATTTCTTTTATATAATTTTCAGCCTCCATAAATTATACTTCGAAGAAAAGTATTAAATTTTTTCCATACCTTGATACTGAGATACCTTTTGAGTTGCAAAAATCTACTGGACTGCTGCAATTCGAGCAATAAATACGCCGAGATTCCCTGCGAGTAGTTCACTGTCAGAATCAGCCACCAGAGCTCCAAAGAGACGCAAATTCGTCGTAGTCCACCACGGTGCTACTGCTGCCGTTGGTCAGGCCCCGGTCGAGGCCTCCACGACGATCTTTCTCTCTTTGGTGATGAACTTTTTCTTGCCTCCTAAAGTAGCAGAAATAGTGAAATCTTGTTTCCTTTTCTTGTTTGTGCTAATTAGGACCTCTTTTGGTTGGAAGGGGAAATAAAATGGCTTATTGGTTGGTAATTTAAAATTGAGGTTGAGCCTATTGATTAAGCTCATCTCTGCTGCCAATACAACTACACAATAACTTTTAATTATTTTTTATAAAGACTCATCTGTGCTTGCTTGGTTTCTATATTTAGGAAAATCATGATTTTTCTGGCATGGAGTATTGTTTGAGGAAGATGACGATTTGTATATTTTGATTTCTGATACAGAGGATCGTCCATAAGACGCAACTGTAGAGCATACTCTCGACATATTACAAAGCGAGCTCTATAGGGTAGAGACTCGTGCTGATAACGTGTTATAAAACTAGAAGAAAAAAAGAGAGAATAGAGAACATGTATTCTCTTGGAACAATTTTCATTATAACTGAAGCTCTTATTTATAGGAAACTTCTGATGGCACAACCGTAATAATACAATTACATCAGGGGCAAAATAGTCATTCACATACATTATTTTATAATAAAATTAATGGTGGTGGACCTTATATATTTATAACATTATTATTATTATTATTATTATTATTATTATTATTATTATTATTATTATTATTATTATTATAAATGAAATTTAATGAAAGGGGAAAAAAGTCTTATTTGTCTAAATACAAGAGTGAGTAGAAATAAGACTTTCAATTCAACTTATTGAGAGAAGTGAGCCCCATTGGAGGGCATTATTTTACCTTTGGCCAAGAAAATTAAAAGCTATTTTTTTTTAATTCCAATTCAACTTCAACTTATTGAGAGTGGTGGGGCCCATTGGGGCATCGTATATGTATTGTTCTTGGCCCAGAAAATGAAGTCATGAAGTTTGAGAAACTTAACTTCAAACGAAAGTGAGATTTTATTTGTAAAAACATGAAATATTAATTATGACAGTTGAGTGGAACTAGAATTGAGCAGATTTGTAGGAAATTGTGCAGATCTTTATTACCATTATTCCTTCATTAATCGTGTAGATCACTCTCTCTCTCTCTCTCTCTCTCTCTCTCTCTCTCTCTCTCTCTCTCTCTCTCTTTCTCTCTCTCATCCCTGCTATTTTTCTTCCTTCTCTATCTATTTCTTCACGTGGCGGCTCAGAACACATAAAGGCAAGACGGAATCGACAGCCAAGTATCACTCAATTTTCCTATCACCCTTTTAACGGTGGTGGCTGAGAAGGTCGTGACCGGGTAAGAGTCGCGATTGGAGTTTTGTATGGCCGGTAACAAAGGCGAATTGAAGATCATTGGTTCTGATAGCAGTTGGACGATTGGAGGATTCACCTCTACACCATCAAAGATGCACCAGAGCTCTTGATGATTCTCATAAATGGTTCTGATGGCGATTCGAAGATTCCCCCGTGCACCGTCGAGGATGCACCAGGGCTCGTTGAGGAGATGAAGGGGTGACGTGGGGAGTGGCGAGGTCAATCAATCATGTTTGAGAATTGTTTATGTGTTGTTTATCTTATGTATAACTAAATTCAATTTGGATTTTATAGTCTTTCAGATTTGTTTAATATGTTTAATCCCGTTTCAGAATTTGTTTATATGTTATTTATCTTATGTATAATTGTACGGTTAATAATAGAAAACTGTCAGATCATGTTTATCTGATGTATATATACCGTATATCTGAACATATATTTGGTGGTCGGACGATTGTTTTTTTTTTTTTTCTTTTTTTGTATGAATCAAGTTCATGTCCTATGTCGGAAAAGAAAGCAACAGAGATCTCTCCTCAGTTTCGTCTAAAATTTTGAAATTCCCAAATACAAAGACGGTTACTCCAATTATTTAGTATGATTTTCTTTTTTTGAAACGTCTGTTTGATGCGAGTTTTATGGAAAGGTTTGGTAATCTTAATTGCTGCGAGTATTATGGAAAGGCTGAGAGAATTCGTAAAAACAAAAATATATTTTGCATGATGGCCTTAAATGATAAAAAATTTCTTTCCAATCGTAAATCTAAAAATAAGTATAATAGGCATAGTTATGTAAATTTCTCATGATTTTTATTAATTGGGTTGGCCTTATAAAAAGTGATTTTTAATATATTATATATAATAATAATTTATTTATGAGCATAAATGAGACACCATTTTGTAAATGGGCCTTGGGCCATCGCCCAGCTTGCCCTAGCCCAGGGCCGGGTCTGCGCATGATTTTGAAATTACACAATTTGGCAATTTAATATTATTGAATTAAATCATTGAAAAAAATATATACATAATCCAATTGCACATCCATCGAAGTAGGATATGTCTCTCGATTGGGTATGACGAACTAGCTCGCTAACCAAGAATTTGTGAGTAGCATCTCCCCATGTGTACTCACAATTGCGAGTAAAATTCAACAGCTAATTGATATAAAACAATAACAACAACAACAACAACAATTACCCTAATTGATATAAAACATTTTCATTTCACAAAAACACCAAATTTATCAATAAAATCATACCAAAATTCAATCAGCATACCAAAATAAAAAAATTTGGGATTTCACAAATTTGGCATACCAAAATGAAAACACCAAATTCATTTCGCAAAGCCCTAATTAATAAAGAATTCTAATTCAAAAACATACCAAAATAAAAAATATGAACCCTAGACATGTAAAGAGCCCTAATTTATCAATAAAATCTCAAATTCGAAGTGCATTAGCATCAACCACATCCCAAATTTTGAAAAAAATTGATTTTTTTCTTGATTCAAATATTTTGTAAAAAAATCTCACCTTGCTTACGGTTTTGGACGAGGAGGACGGTTTGTAGGATGTGGATTTTTTTTTTCGAGCCCGCCATTATCAAATGTTAATCTTTTTGGCCGAAAAACAGAGGGCAAGCTTCCTGGATATATGGCCGGCGACGGGAGGGGGAATCGTATTCAGAGATGGAAGCGTGTCCCGACGAATTTGAATTGACGATGAAATTTTTAGAGAGAGATAATCGGCGATGAACGGAGAGAAAGACGATCGGCAAAACAAACGAAGAGAGAGATGAAAGAGACCATGAAATTAAATGATTTTCAGGTAATTATTTTTTAAAACAAAATAGTGATTTACCCCACAGTTTCACCTTTTTATAATCACATCAATGCTACCAAATCTTGAACTCCACCTCTTTCACCATTTTATAATTACATCAACAATTTTAAAATGTAAAAACTCCTCATTTCGTTTTACCACTATCTTCATT
>CACSLK010027838.1:5146388-5175388 GCA_902706635.1 Striga hermonthica | reverse complement strand
AACTTTGTATTCTTCATTTCCTTTTACCAGAAATTTGCATGGTAACAAGTGTTCTTTCTGTGCAGCTGTTGAAGGCGTTTCAGCTGTATTTTATACTGAATCAATGGATTCCTACCCTCCTGATTTCTATTTTTGCTACAATATAATTGTTCAAGGTAAAACTTTCATTGCTAGGTTAGGTATTAAATTGAATGGAATTGCTATATTGCATCTCATCCAATACCTTTGCTTTTTCTTATTTTTTTTGCTTCAAATTTTCAGGTGCAAAAAATGTAGTTAATGCTTGTCGAGAATGTAAAGTTAAGCGGCTGATATACAACAGCTCTGCTGATGTAGTTTTTGATAATGCTCATGATATATGTCTTGGAAATGAGTCCATGCCGTATTCTGGCCAAGTAAGCTTTGTAAAAGTTGAGGTTACTTCCTTTTTTTGTGTTTCCAATGAGCAGTGATTCTAATTTTCATCCATGCTGTGCTACAGTTTCGGGACACGGTCACTGACCTTAGGACTCAAGCGGAGGCACTTATCTTATTTTCCAATAATGTTGATGGCCTTCTAACGTGTGCTCTTCGTCCTTGCAATGTATTTGGGCCCGGAGATAAACATCTTTTACCCTTGCTGGTGAATGTGGCAAAATCCTGCTGGGCTAAGGTCTGCAAGCTAGTTTAAGTTCTCATAATTACCTTGCCTCAAATATTTTGTTTTTCTTACAAATGTTGGTGGATTGTTTTTCTGTAATTCCATATAGTACTTTCTGGGTAGACAACCTATCTGCTCTGGTTAATCACAATGATAGTATCTGTAATTGATTTCATTATTACTAAAATGGAATTATTCATAGTTTAAAATGGCGACGCCTCGAGGCGAGGCGACCGAGGCGAGGGCCACATCGCCTCGCCACTGCCTGAGGCGACCCTGTTCGCGAGGCGCTCGCTTCAGGTCGCCTCGGCTCGCCTTTTCGCGTGGTCAGAGGCGCCTGTGTGGCGCTCCTCGGCGCCTTTCAGGGGAATTAAAGGCACAGCCCACCCCTTTATTTTAAAAAATAATAATATTAAATGCGTGTTAACACTTTCTGGAAAAGAGAATTAAAAAAACACACATCAGACCCACGAAGCTAGGGTTTTATCGGACTTAGGACATAAGCAAAAAAATCTTCACCTTCAAAAACCTTCAACTACTTTCTTAAGTGGTGTTTGTGTGTCAATTACTTGCCTTTATTGGAGATATTTGATGTTATTTTTATCATTTGTACACAACTATATAAATGCACAATCTATAAAATTGTTTTTCTAAATTTTGGTGATATGTGTAGCCGAGGTCTCGCCATGGCGAATCGCCTCGCCTCGTGGCGAGGCCATGGGCCAATCGCCTCGCCTCGCCTCGCCTCGCCTCGCCGTTCGCCATTTAAAACTATGGAATGATTACAATTTATAAGACTTTAATGCCATTGCCTTAAAGCTTTTGCCACGGGTTAAAAGCTTGTCATGCACCTCAAAACCGGTGCATGCTGAAGTAATGGAGGCCATCTCATTGTTAATTTTTTAGGGTGGGCGGGGTCATGCACCCCTGTTGAAAGTATACCACGCTTCGAATTTCCCATGTGATCCATTCAGGCCCATTGAAATGAAAAGGCAGGTTAAGGAAACTGTATCTCATTTGGCTGAGATTTACATTTTAGGAAGTGGGATTTTCTTGGGACCAATATTTGCATCCTTTTCGGCCATATTAGCACCCACGAGGAAACAATTAGTGGCATTTGGCTGACTAATAAGTAGTCATATATTTTTTTAAAGTGAATTTTTATCTAGATTCCGAGTAATACATTAATGTTGGCATTTTTTTTTATCAAGGAATCCTATAGCACCCATTGGAAAAGAATTACCAGCTGGCTCTTTAATTGCAGGCTCAAGTTTATTTTTGGCCTTGTTTGTGTAATTATGTTATAGATTCTAGAAACATTTGACATGCTTTGTTATATTGGACGTAATACTGATATTTTATGATGTGACTTATGCACTCTTTACATGAAAAAAAATAAGGCTCTGGTTCTTATATGCCCTTCCAAGGCCATGTTGCATTCCTCTGCAGTTATTGTTTCCATCTTGCACAAATGGAGATGGGATTTTGTGTGTTTTTGAATTAGTAATAGGCTTCTCATTTCAGTTTATTATAGGAAGTGGAAACAACCTCTCAGACTTCACATACATTGAGAATGTTGCCTATGCTCATATTTGTGCTGAAGAATCTCTAAGCTCTCAGTTGGCAACTGTATCTGGGAAGGTATTTTCATTATCTAGTTCCTATAAGTACTGTGGTTACTTTTCCTTTCATATGATGATACCTTGGTCTGAAATTTTTGTAGGTCTTCTTCATAACTAATCTTGAGCCAATGAAATTTTGGGAATTTGCATCTGGTTTGCTGGAGGGCTTGGGCTACCTGAGGTAACCAGATCTCTGTTTTTAATATGATGCTTTGGAAACAAATAGCTCTTGTAGTGTATATCTACGTTGCATGTTTGGTTTTTTTATAGATCCACACTTGAAGTTTGAACCTCCTCAGTAGTATATATCTAAGTTGCATGTTTGGTTTTTTTATGGATCCACACTTGAAATTTGAACCTACTCAGTGTGCTCAAATGATTATTGAATTAATGTTATTCCAATGGCTTGATGCTGCTTTATGGAGATGTATATATCTATGACACATTGTTTTTCCCCAACTCCATGAGTTGATATAAGAGGGCTGAACGCACCTTTTAGTGGCTGGAAACCCGTTTTAACAATGATGAAAAATATATATCTATTATTTTATCCGTATAATTATTCCCATCTGTATGTACATGTTTTTATTTGAATATTAGTGATGATCTATTTGGGGAACCCCGGCCTGACCTGCCTGAATTTCACACTGTTCCAAAGGTTAAAACCAAATAGGCCTAACCTTGGATTCTTTACGTCCTTTCAGTTTTCTACTTTGTTTTCAGTAACTTGTTTGCCAGAAATACATTTGTTTTCTTGGAATTAAGAGACATGTGAACTTGGCTCGTTCTTATCAATTGAAGTTTAAGCCAGGTCCATTAGTATATAATCTCAATCAGTAAAAGTCTTAAAGCATCAGTTCTCTACTAAATTTGATGATGATGTGATCCAGATTAAAGCATCTCCTCACATTTTTCCTGTCCTGCACATTACTGCTTATGCTGGGCAAGACGCTATGCCCTAAGTGCTACCTAGTTTTTTTCTTGACAGCATTGACCAAGATCACGTGTTTTCACGACTCGACTTCCTCTGCTAACAGAGAACTGATTTTAGAGCATTGATCGAGATTACGGGTTTTCACATAACACGTCGCTCTCTGTAAATCATTCACAGCACTTTTTCAAAACAATTTTATACTTGGAGAAGAATTCGTAGACTTATTTAAAGCCACGGACCAACTGATCTCAGATGAGCCATCCAGTTTCCTTGAGCTTTAGCATCACATATTACAAGATGATTTATTTGGTTCTTACCGCTGTGCCACACTGACTATTTGGCAAGCAATATTGCTGACAGAGAGGTGGATACAATAGGGGATAAATACAATGGTAGTGATTGCTGGAGGTTAAGAAGATTGACCAAAAGACCAGAAGAAGACTTGGTCGCTGAGAATAGTTGTTGTAATAAAGAAATATTGTTGTCAGATTATTAACCGTAGGAGCTTATCATATGTGTCTAACTTTGAATTAGCTTGATAGTTTGAAGGTGTATCAATGATCCCAAACATTAGAGACATCACTTGCGGTGCACCTTTTCATGCTTAGTCAAGATAAAGCTAGTGGGATACATAATAGTATAAAAATGGAAATGTTGCATAATTTTGAAGTTAGTGGACTGAGAAAATAAATTAGAATATACCATAATTTTCTCTGTAGCATTATCTAATTCTCACTCTTGACATGTGTATCAATAAATTCGTCTGGTCTTTTGACCTGAGTGTTATCTTAGTACTTTGCATTTTTTGTTTTTATTAATTAGCCAATCTGCAGTGGCAACTTCTGGGTTTTGTTTAACAAATAATATCGATCCTAATTTTTAGCCCTTGTATTTGTAGTGTAAAAATTCTGGTAAGAATTGTAAACAGGAAATGGGCATTCAAATAACCAATTTGTCAGATAAGTGGTCAGTGCAATAGAAAAAGTCTACATCCAATAAAGTTCCAGCATGAGTCTCTGGGAGTTCCTTTGTTAACTTGCAAATTTACTACAACAGTATTTAAGTAATAGTTTTGAATTTAATGTTTTGCTCCTTGGATGGCTAAAGTCTAAATGTGATTAATAACCAACGATAATCATGTTTCTGGTCGTTTGTGTCACCATGCTAATTTCAACTCACCTATCTCGTTTTAGCTATTCCTATTTGTCCGAAATCATGTAAACTGAATCATGCTTGTTAGTCTTTTTCTCTGTTCTAAACCGTTTGTTGATTGTGAGAAAGTTGGTGAATGGGTGTTGCTTGTAGTGATTATATGCCGTTAACATATGCTTATGGTATTCGTTCTGTTTCGTGTTACAATTTATTTGCATAAAAGTACCCAGTGCAGCTATTTTCACAGAGAAATATTACACAGCTCAAACCTTTCAGCCTGAACCCACTTTGGTTGATTTTTTTTATTGTTTTGCTATCGTTGTCAACTGATTGCAGGCCTGTCATCAGTCTCCCTGTTTGGGTGGTCCACCATATCGTTTATCTTATAACATTGCTGCATGTGAAGTCAGAATCCAAAAAGCTTGATCTATGTGCTTCTATTTATATTATTGCTTCTTTAGCTTCGCGTACGAGGACTTTTAGTTGTTCTGCAGCACAGAATCATATTCGATATTCACCAGTTGTCTCCATGGAAGTAAGCTTTCATCCTTGGTTTTCACTATTAGCATTTTATATTTACAATCATGTGTTGTGTTGCATTTCTTTTCCTGTGTTCTCTTTCGGAGTCACTGGCTGTGGTTCGGCTCTATCATGGGCTAGTTTGAGGTACTGACTTTGTTGAAAGGTGCAGTGATCAAAATATTTATCCTTTTTTTTTCATTATAAATATGTGGCAAAGCTTACAAATTCACATTTAAACCATAATTCAGATAGTAATATCAACCAAGCTACCAGGCCGTGACATAAGTTTTAAAAGACTAATCTACGATGTGTGGCTCACTTGGAAAACCAGCTTTTAGAGGCTACAGAATACGTAATGTTACTTTGCGGGCAAGGTCCTGTCATTCCTTTTTGTGGTGTCCTGAATCCTCTCCTCAGTTATTACATGACTGCACCTGAATGGTATAAGCAAGGAAGAATTGTGTGTGCTGAATAAGTTAATGAAAGAGGTTGCATGTACATATTTTAATTGGATTATTCATTCGAGCTTTTATTGGACTTAAGGAATGAGTGTTATGCGAATCATATCTTACCATGAATCGGAGATCCTATACTTCTATATTTCCTGGAGAATTAACAACGAAATTGCTCCTCATCTTGTCAGGAACAATATATTTATTACATATTCTTAATGTATTCTAGTGCCTGAAATGAGCCATAGAAAGTCCATTGTATGGGATATTAAAAGTGTTAAAAGCATAAATAGGCTGGGGTGGGTTTGTTTTCCCTACCAAACTCTTAGGTTTAAGTTGCTTACGCTTTTAATTGGTCTAGGTCATACCTGAAATAAAATTCTTGGCTTCTGAGATTTGAATGTTATCTAATTTGGGAATAGAAGAGCTTTGTCAACTATTATATAATTTTGTATGTTTCTGCATTGTGGTTTGCAGAATGGAAACTGTAGATTACAAGTTTCACATGTTACTTATTGCATGCTCATTAACCTGAGATTTACCCAATTCGGAGCAGATTTCACGTTCTAGGTTTATGTTTTGAGGTGGATGTATTGTTTGACACAGGAAGCGGTGAAGCTAACCATTGAGTCATTCTCCCACTTGACTGTAGACCCATCTTTCACGAGATATAAGGACTCCAATGTACCGTCAAAAGTGGAGAAGCTATTAGGCAGTGGAGAAGGTATTATACTATCACTGTTTGCGGTTCTCTATTGCAGTTGCATATTTTGTTGCATGTTTATTCCAGTGATCCTTGTCAGTAATTGAACTTTGTTGTCTGAAGTAACCAATAAAAATTGCAAGCCCTATCTCTAATACCGTGTTGTCTGAAGTAGCCAACATATTTCCTTGAGAGAGTAATGATACAAAAGGCCCTATTTATAGTACAAAGTTTGAGACTAACTAGACTAATAATATATATATATATATATATATAAATAATAAGGATTAATTTAAATCATTTTTAATAACATTTTCCCGCCACAAGCATTAATTGAAATAATATAATAATATTTAAATAAAAAATAAATCATTAATTGCATAGTTTCCATATAACTCGGATTTCATTTTGTATTTATTTTAGTCAATTATAGGTTTCTTTTAATTAAGATGATAGTTATTTTGTAGGTAAAGATGATGTAAATAATTATGTAGCTAATATTGGAATCTTCATTTATGGAGGATTTTTTTTTTTATTTTATTTTAACAGATTTATTAGAATCATTAATTTGGATTAGCATATATGCTATATACATTAAAAAATTTTTATAGTAATATTCAAATTTATATGGCGCCAATTTTGAAATTCTCATTTATGGAAGATTCTTTTTGATTTGATCATACTTATTAGAATTAATGATTTAGGTTGCTATATATACACAAAATATAATTTTATAGTAATATTCAAATTGGTTTATTCACTGTAGCAAATTTTGAAAATAAACGATTTGTATGAGATATATATACTTTGTTATGATATATATATATATATATATATTCATTCCCTTTTATGTGAGATATATATAAATCCTCATTTTATATTCTTTTTTACTATTGTTTTTAGAACAAAATTTTTGAAATTTTGTATAGTAAATCGATTTTCTATTGTTTGTATTGATAAAATATAAATCAGCTGGACAAAAACTATATCTATATATATAAATTTACTACATAATTTTTTTTTTTTTACATATAATATAATAGGACAGTGGTCCAATAAAAAATTGTTCGATTTGAAAAAATTAGCGTGAATTAATGTATAATTACACATATTATATAATATATTAGGTGTTTAATATTTTAAACATACATAATAAATATTATTATATAGTTACACAACTCATTTGTCGAACTGTCAGGTAAATTATCATATTATAAGTAGATCATTCTGCTCTTAGAGTTTCATTTAATTTCCAACGGCATCGGTTCTTACTTATAGTTTTGTATGCCATTACAATAAATAAAAGTCAGCGTCAGTTTTCGTACGTTGATCTTTTCTTAAGTAAATTGGTTTTTAGTCACGCCTATTATATGTTGTTGTTTTGCATGTAAGTAATAGAAATGAGTTTAAAATATTAGTTTTTGGGGACAACGAGTTGCCAATCAAACTAATAATAGTGTACAATGGGGTTCTTAATAATATATTATTTTTTCATGATGAATATTTTATGATTTGACAATTTACTTACGTACTATCACTATTTTATTTATTAATACACTTCAAATTATAATATTCCCCAAAATAAATACAGCCCGTGCATCGCACGGGTTACGTACTAGTCTTGTAATTACGGAGCATAATTATGCTTACTCAATATCTTCATTCTGTATTTGTACAATATATTCTGTTCTAATAAACTTGCTACTCTTCAGACAACATTCAAAAACATCTCTCATGTGGTGTGTTGACTAGTAATGCTGAGCTGTTTATATGATGCTACTTAGATCCCTCTCCAACTCTTCCCTCAACACCCCTTCCCCCCTCCCCCCTCAACACTCATCATGTGTTCTGGTGGTGCAAAAACTAAATTTTGATAAAGGTGTTTTATTTTTTTTCCCCCTCTCCAGTAACACTGTTTTATATTGTTGCAGTTGCAGATATTGTGCAAACTAAATTTTGATAAAGGTGTTCTATTTTTTTTCCCCTTTCCAGTGACACTGTTTTATATTGTTACAGTTGCAGATATTCTGTTGTGGAGGGATGAGAGGAAAACCTTTCTTTCTTTCTTAGCTCTTGCTCTCCTGTATTACTGGTTTTTCTTATCGACTGGAGCTTTTATTTCATCACTTGCTCAGCTGCTTCTGCTGATAACTGTTTCTCTTTGTGGACATCACATTTTACCATTGATTGGGTAAGATAAAATACGTGCAGAGCATTGCTCTTTAGCCTTTTCTAGTTCATTTTCAGCAATACCCTGATATTTTTTCTTATTACAAATTAAATCAATTATCTTTCAAAATTATAAATACTGATGAGCTTTATATTTGTTTTCCTTTGATCCCCTCAGTACAAGGAAACATTTTAGAAATAAATTAAGTTGATAATATCATTATGGAAGATATGTAATTAGGCAAAAACTCAAGGAGGTAGTCCCTTTCCTGTTTGTTTTTTTCCCTCTTGTCATTCTAGAAACATCAAGTTTTTGGACTATATTATCTTGCTTTTGATTCTAAGCTTCTTTCAATAACTAAACATTTACACCCTGATTTGGCAGCATGCTTGCTTGACTCTTTTTTTTGTTGAATATAGTTTTTATTGTCATTTATGACTTCATAAAAATGGTCCTTCCATCTCGATTTACCTTGTAATTCAGTGTATCTAGTTAATATTATGCTTGTTAGTTTATTTCACTTGGGTATTTTCTACAGATATGGATCCAGAGTTCCTAGATTATCATCATCATGTTTTGAGATCTCGGAAGCTGACATGAGAAATTCTTTTTTCACCATGAAATGCATGGTGGATAAAATAGATTGTCTGATAAAGTCACTGGCACAAGGAGAAGACTGGTATCTCTTCTTAAAGGTATGTGAATATGTTTACTGTGAATCTTGTTCTTCAGTCTTCACTGAACTTGTTGGATAATCTGGTCTGTCCTCTTTGTTGAAACTTTATGCAGTAGTTGGATGTTAAACATTGCTCACTTTATAAATTGGAGCAGTCCTTGGCCTTATGATTTTTCTGATCTTCGTGGAATACGCGTTGGTCAAATGAAGTAGGATGTCTCCATGCAAGGAAAATTGTTGAAACATTTTCATGCCTTAGTCATCAATGTTTATCATGATGCTCTAGTTTGCTTTTTTGGATGTGTGTTTACAAATAATGCATCAAGTTTTTAGTGATACCCTTAAAATGCTTGGTGGGTGACTTCCATTCTTAGTTGTAAGTTCTGAGGGTAAATTGTAAAAGTTACATGATATTACATCATGAAATTGTTTAGAGAGTCCTGAAGATCTAGTGATTGGAGAAAGATTTGAGATGCTCAAGGGAATAATATTATGGTTTTCTAGCTTTCCAGTTAATCGATCTGTTTCCACAATATTCAACTTTACTTTGCAACTATTCCATGTTCAGTTTTAAAATTAAAACTAGTTTCGAAATAATCATACCCTTATTTTATAGGTCAAATTTATTGAAATGAAATATAAAACAGTTCAAATTCTTATGGACATCAATGTCTATTCATTTGGTAAATGCTTGATGCAGAACACTAGAATGTGATCAATTACCTATAGCCAAAAATACCTTTGTACTTGGTGGTAGCACTAGTATTGCTTGGCTGATGTAGAATATGGTCATACAATGGACATCTATGTATTTCTTTGTATGTAAGACATGTTCATACACCACGATTTTGTGAAATTGGATTACTTGCAATTGGGGATCTCATAGCAACTATTAAACCATATTTAAATGCCCATAGTTATAGGTTCGAGTGAGCGTCATCTATATTGTTCAGAAGTATTTTGAATAGACTTGACTATTGAATTATTGATCTGTCAGAATAATTGTATTGTTTTTCTCCTTTTGGCTTATTTAATTTCTCCGGAATGCTGAAAACAGTTTTTGTTTGTATACTTAATATGGTTTATGCTTCTCAGTTTTCTTTTCTAGTGTGTCCCACCAAACCGTGTTTTTCGTACTCGTATCAACATGCTTGGCATGTCAACCACATCACTTTTAGTATGTCACTCAGTAAGGTTTTTTTTCTTCGTGAAGTTGAAGTGTTAATGACAAGTTGGTTTTGGTTAATTTGCTTGAAAATGATAGCTAAATACACTGACACCTCGCATGATATCTTCCCCCTCTTGGACATTGATTCTTGTGTAAGCACATTATTTCGAGTGCAATTGAAGTTTAATTTTAGTAAAGAAACTGTGCAATTTTCTATTTTATTTTATTTTAATTCTTTTTTGTGGCTACCAGACACATCTAATTTGTTCTTTTAATTTAAGCAGGTGTCCATGTTCCTGTACTTGTGTAAGGTGATCATTCCCCATTACCTGACTACAGCCATTGGTTTGGGTAATTAAATAGCCCTACTCGAATTAGAAATCGATATGATTTTTAGTAAACATGCTCGATCCTTCCGATTATTGCATATAACCGTTTTTTATATTGGTAAAAAAAATTTGGCAGCATTGATACTTTCGTTCACCTTGTGCTACGTGTATGAGCAATATGAGGAGAAAATTGACGGGATTGCAGGAGTTGCATACAACATTGGTGTGAAGACCGTGATCTTACTCTCAAAGAAATTACCCGCGCCCTTAAGCTCGGTTTTCTCACGCTGTATATCCCTGGCAGAGAAAAAAATTTAACCAATGTACTTGGTCTGATAATCGACATTGAGAGCTACTTAATACAATTGCTAAACAACAATCAATGCACACATATACAAAGTGCACTCGTTAGTGTTGATAAATAGAAATATTCTTAGAGTTCATGCCTAATTCACCTTACACGATAAACCATGCAAAAGTTTATGGGTCTCTAAATATTGAAATATTTTGTTTGATTTACTACAAGCTATTATAGTTAGTTTTCAGTGTGTCCTTGTGTTGTGTCCTAGTTTCCCTTTGGGGGTATATTTTTGTTTTTTGTTTTTTTTTTTCTTCCATCTTAATATTTGTTGCAAACTATTTAATGGGTTGTAATGTCCCGTTTTATTTCAATTGATCATATTGCTTTGCTCGACTATAGAATTGGTTCTAATTGCTTTGTTTGAATTATTTGCCGAAGTGAATTTTCTCTAACTATGTGATTATATGTGTATTTGTCATTAATATCATTTTTGTGCATTAGTTGAATTTTAGTGTTAATTATACATATAAACGTTCTATGTGTATGTGCATTATTTTTTTCCTTGCCTTAGTATATTTTTCTTCCATGTATGTGCATTGTGTGACTTAGCAAATTTGTATTTGAGTTCGGCCACTATAGCATAAATTCGAGCACGCCTAGTCACTGAAGCCATGCATGCGCTTATTTTTATTTCAAACTCCATAGCAGTTATTTATTTATTTATCAAAGAGAGATTCAACCACTAAAAGAAAGATCGATTCTTTTGGATCCTTCCTTTCGTCAAACGAAAGAAATCGAAGAATTTCTTGGGAATCCTAAAAAATCGGTTCATTCTTTTTTATCTGACAGATGGTCAGAACTTCATCTGACCATACACGAGCACCTACAAACTCTTCTTTTCCTATCCAGGATGAAGGGGCACTCGTATTACCGAATTGGTGCAGTGCTGTAAACATCCATACCGGCCTATCCGGTCCTTGATCACCGACCGGAGGCGGTATCGCTCTAACTTCCTCAATTACCTCATCAGGTAGAAGCGGCGCTAGTTTGTTTTTATTGTCTCATGCATAACACCAAGTCTAAGTCTGTTTCACCTCATGCCTATTTTTAAGGAACTAATTCCCCTTCTACAAGCCTTTATCCGATCATCACCAAAGAGAGTGGAAAAGGTCTTCAACTATCCTTTAAGTTCGGCCCTTTATCTCACAAGCTCCCCATCTCTTTTTAAATTTTGAAAATCAGATTTAGGGCCTCCTTTAAAACCTCCTCCTTCATTTTGTACCCTTCAACATTTCAGAGAAGTCCATAAAATATCTCCCAGCCATCTGTTAAACCATCTCAGCCGCAACATTATCCTCTCTGCCATTGCAAGCTTCCATCTCGAGCGCCGGTGTCCTAAGCGTGAGAGAGACCGAGAGTAGGAGATAAGCCCTACCATTGGAGCCGATAAGAAAGTTCTCAACCCCCTTCCATCTCCTTAAGACAAACCATCTCGATCCCAGACCAAGAAACAATAAAGTTGTGCCCAACGATCAAACTCAAGCCTCCTTTACCTTTGATTCTTGAACCGAGGAGTGGTAACCAAGCTCTGACCCAGGGCCGTCTCCAGAAATTTGGAGACCCCAAACAAATTTTTACGAGTGGCTCGGGATCTTATTTTAATATTTTAAAATTTTTAATTGAACAACTAATATTAAACATTGCCAATAATAAATTCAAAAATACAATGAATATGAGAAATAAAAGTACTAAAAAAACAAAGATTACAACCTTCCCGTGCTCTTTTGTGTAAAAATTTCCGATCAAGTCACTATAATCATGTTTCAAAACTATTTTTTTTTTTCCGCATTCGGTAAAGATCGTTAGCAGAGTTTACCATTGAAACTTCTACTTTTATTATTAATAGGATACACTGCATTAGTAGCTCTACTCACCATTTCTCGACTAAAAAAGGACTTTTGGGCATATTATCCTCCAAATATTCAGAATCGATTAAGTCATTCAAATTTTCACGATTAATATCTAGGTTATCATTCAAATTCTTGATATCATTTGCATTCTTAACTTGTTTTTCTTCTTAAAAAACTTCAGTCCTTCTATCATTATCATATAAATAAATTTGATACGTAAAATCTCGATCAATTTTAATTAGGGGTGTATTAGGTACTTACTGCACAATTTCAATAAGATCTGTTGATATCCGAGTTAGCCAGGAACGAACTGGAAGACACTGCCTACCAAGACCCGGGCTTAGGATCCGGTCTGAAGCATAAGTGCCGAGCTGAATCGGGAAACAAAGTGCACAGGATCTCTATGGGAGTAATTTCCGAGGCCGGCACCCCGGCTCGATGCATGTACATGCCGGGCTGGACGGGTGCCGGGCTGGAGAATGGATCCGGGACACCCTGTGAGTACATTCGAGAAAAGTGTCGACCTGAAGGTCTAAGGTGGTCACCCCGGAGGCCATGGCAGGGCTCGACAAACATTAAAATATCCCCACTTGGAAGGTCATCATTGGACGATGGGACGGGCTGTCATAGTCTGACAGCCTACAAGCAGGTCTAAACAAGAAAAGCCTGCCAGCTTTAAATGCCCCCATGCCTACATTAAATGCCTGACAGGCAATGATTGAAGAAACCTCAAATCGCATTAAATGGAGGTGAAGGAGACGCCGAAATGCTCTTAAGATTACTTTACGACAAGACCGGTGAACAGTGGCTGAACAGTACCACATTTAAGGATACTATAAATAGCAGCTCATTTAATTTATTTTGGGTTGTTGAATCTCAACTAACTCTGCCTTCTCTCTACTTTCTCTCTCTGAAACTGTAAGAAATATCCTGTAAGAATTGCAAGTATATCGCAAGTGCCGACCTCGTACGAGAGACCGACCTCGTGATCGTTTAATAAAATCGTAATTAAGCTATATCTTTCCTATGTTTCCAGTCTTGCAATTTTACCATCTACTATTTTAACCGTTGACCAAAAACGCTCGTCAATAGTTTGACGCTAGAGGAAGGGTACCATAAGTTATTTGGTGTCAACTATTCGATCTTGTGAAACCCCATTTACTCATTTCTTTCCACTTCGGGCACACGGACCGTACTCGATTGATGAGCCAGGTCCGGCGCCCAATCCCACCAGCGCAACGGCGAGGAAACCTCCCGCCGTGTCTAGCAAGGGACTCAAGCTCCCGTTCCCCCAGTTCCGACTTTTGCCGCTGCCATGCAGCACCCCGACGTCCTTAAGGCTCTGGAAGGAGTCTTCGCGAAAGCACTCGCCAGCCAAGCACCCGCGGGGAACAACGTGGCAGCCACGGAGAACCCCGACAACACTCTGCTCCAGATCCTCGACAAGAAGACCGGGGGACAGAAGAAGAAAAAGCCTACTAAGTCTAAGACGACGGCTCAATCTCCCAACCGCGCCGCCCTGGAACAGCGCGAGAAAAGTGCGAGGCCAACACCCACTGAACAAACTGGTGAAAGCCAGCTAGACCGGAGCCTGCAGGTCATATGCCGCTCCGTCTACCAATGCCTAGGTGACAAAACCCAGGCCAACCGCGACCTCAGGGGCGTCATTGAGAGAGGTAAAACCATTGGGCGTGACGCCGACGAGGTCGCGACCCTCAAACGCAGAATCGCCGAACTGGAAGGTCGACGCTCCCCCAGGAAGGTGCCTCGCCACCTCGCTATTCGCGACCCACTCCTTGGGTCATGGAGCATGCTTCACCTCTCTCTACTGACATATTGCGCGAGCCTCTGCTCCAGAAAATCAAAGTGCCTCAGCTCAGACGTTACGACGAGAGCTCAGACCCTGACTCCCACATCGGCTTTACACCTCATGGATGGATCTGCACGGTGCGACAGACGCCCTACGCTGTCGCATGTTCTCCCTGACCCTTGGACCAAAGGCGACGAGGTTGTACCATTCTCTGTATCCGCACTCTATTTTCACCTGGGGGCAGCTCAGGTCGGCGTTCCGATCGCACTTCATCGGATCGCAAATCAACCTGGCCCCCAAGGAATCCATTGCCAATATTGTCCAAGGCGAGGACGAGAGCCTGAAAGACTATATCACTCGATTCAATGAACGAGTTCAGAATATGGAACAGTGTCATACTGAGACCCTGCTCGTCTCCGTGCAAGCCGGGCTGAAGCCGAGAACTTTGTTCAAATGGTCCTTGTGCAAGAACAAGCCGACCACCTACCAGGGGTTCCTCACCAAGGCCCAAAATTACATTATGGTCGAAGAATCCTCATCCATCCCGGTGCTGGACGCCTCTCCGAGCAAGGATAAGAATAAAAGAAATCGGGGAAACCCAGCAAACCATTCGCAGAGGTCCGGGCTATGAGAAAGCAGAGGGCTGAGGAGCTCAAAGAAAGCTTTAGAGGCGTCTTCTCCGTAGGCGCCGCCGCGGTCTACGAGGAGATAAAAGCAAATGGGTTACTGCCTGACCCCAAGCCTATGTTCACCGACAAAGACAAGATGGACCAGTCTCGATACTGCGCCTATCACAAGGCGCACAGGCATATTACCGACCAGTGCCGTAATTTGATCCATCGCATAATGGTAGACACCGGGGCCTACGCGAGCATCCTCTATTACAGCACGTTCAAAAAAAGGGGATCGACAGGAAGAAGGTGCAGCCCTGCCGAGAGCGAATCAAGGGGTTTAATGGACAGATGACAACCCCCGTTGGCCAAGTGACATTGCCGATCAGGTTTGGGGAGAAGGGGCGACCCTCACGAACGATACTAGAAACCTTCAAGATAGTGGACTGTCCAAGCGAGTACAACGCCATCTTAGGAAGGATGACGCTTTACAAGCTGAGAGGGACGGCCTCCATCTTCCATTATTCCCTTAAATTCCCGACCTCGAATGGGGAAGGGACCCATCGAGGAGATCAGAGAGAAGTGGGGAGTGCGTCCTGATCGTCCCACGGATGGAGATAAATACAATCAATTCCATCCATGAAGCCGAGATGGGGGCAATCGAGCTCGCAGTCTTGGAGATAAACACAGCCGATCCCATCTCCGAAGCAGACACCGGGTTGACGCACGGCGACGAAGGGGGCAACCGCATGCTAGGTATCCTGATAGGTTCGTTCTCCCCAATTGTGTCAAGCACCGGCCCGGTCGTCAGAAGCACTGAGGCGGAAATCGCGACAGAGGTGGCAAAGGGCCACTTGGGCCAAAATACCGAGGTGGTTCACCCCGGCCTGGGGGACGACCGCATGCTGGAAACCCAGATAGGTCCGTTCCCCCAGGCCGGTGCGAATGCCGACACGGGAAGAGGAGTCTGGGGCCGACCTGGACCAGGACAGAGGCAGAAGAGCCGCCAAAGAGCCTATCTCGGAGGAAGACGAACTCGACCCCCGCACTTAGTATGAAGAAAAAAGGGGCACCAAAAGGGCCGAGCCCATGGATGAAGTCGAAGTCATTTTCATTGACGAGGAGACTTGTCAAAAGCAGCTCCGGATTGGCAGCAAATTGCCGGCGCCGTTGAAGGTCGAGTTAAACGGGTTTCTTAGGGAAAACGTAGATGTTTTTGCGTGGACCCACGAAGACATGGTTGACATTGACCCAAAGGTCGCCTGCCACAAACTACAGGTCGACCCCACGGTCAGACCGGTTGTCCAGAAGCAGAGGAAGGTGTGCCTATATCGTCAACAGGTTCTCGAATAGGAAGTAATCAAGCTCAAGGATAATGACTATATTCTGGAGGTCCGATACCCGACCTGGGTCGCCAACCTGGTACTTGTGAAGACGGCCAGCGGGGCATGGCGCCTTTGCATCGACTTTTCCAACCTCAACAAGGCATGCCCCAAGGACAGCTACCCCCTGCCCCACATCGATTACATGGTCGATGCCACCTCGGGGCACGAGCTGATGAGATTCATGGATGCGTACTATGGCTATAATCAGATTCCAATGCACACGGACGACGCAGAGTATACCTCTTTCTATTCGGCACGCAGACTCTATTGCTACACCATGATGGCCGTTTGGACTGAAGAACGCCAGGGCCATCTATCAACGTTTAGTCACTAAAATGTTTTCTAGTTTGATAGGTATAAGTATGAAAGTGTACGTAGATGATATGTTAGTCAAGTCCTTGTACTCATCTGACCATGTTAACGATCTTAATAAAATGTTTTACATTTTGCGTGATTATAACATGAAGTTAAACCCCAAAAAATGTACTTTTGGAGTTGGCTCGGGAAAATTCCTGGGCTACATCGTCAGCCAGCATGGCTTCAATGCCAACCCCAAAAAAATTGAAGTTGTTCAAGACCTTTGACCGCCGACCTCAATCAAGGGGGTACATAGTCTGACCGGCAAATTTTCCGCGCTCAGTCGATTCATCTCGAAGTCGACAGACCAGTGTAAGCGTTTTTCGACGCAATCAAGAAGAATCACAAGTTCGAATGGACCCCGGAGTGCCAGCGAGCGTTGGAGGTCGTCAAGGAAACAATATGTCGGGCTCCAACCATGCAGAAACCCAGACCGGGAGAGATGCTCTTCCTCTATCTAGGAGTTTCTGACGTGGTGGTCAGCCCCGCCCTCATCCAAGAGGATGAATCTTCTCAACATCCAGTCTACTATGTAAGCAAGCCACTCCATGATGCCGAGCTGTGATACCCGCCAATGGAGAAACTTGCGTTCGCCTTAGTGATTGCCACGCGGAAACTAAAGCCCTACTTTCTCGAATATTTAATAATAGTTCTCACCACCTACGCGCTGAGACAGATCCTCCACCGGCCTGACACGTCAGGCCGGATGGTAAAGTGGGTGGTGGAGCTGGGGCAATACGACATTCACTACCGATCCCGAACAGAAATAAAGGGGCAGGTACTATCGGACTTTATAGCCAAGTTCACGCCGGGACTTGAAGAAACAACAAACGAGTAGCCGTGGGTGATGTATGTGGATGGGTCCTCCACTGTCGGACGAGCAGGCGGATGAGTCGTCCTGGTAGATCCCCACAAGAAGCTCTTTTGTCATTCGATATAATATCTTTTCCCGGCAAACAACAACGAAGCTGAATATGAGTCATTGCTATCCGAGCTCGCCTTGGCAGAGGCCATGAGCCTAACCAACCTCATCATAATACTCGGATTCTATGCTAATGGTCAAGAAGATATCTGGAGAGTTTGAAGTGAAGGAACCAAGACTGGTCCCGTACCTGGGGCTGGTGAAGAAGAAGCTGACCAAACTCCGGACTAAAATAGAACACATTCCTCGGACGGAGAACGTGCAAGCCGACGCCCTGGCCCATCTCGTCTCAAGTGCCAGGGTGGAAAGCGTCGAATACGTCCAGGTCGGACACAAGGAACAACCGTTCGTGCTCGGCACTTCTGTGCTAAGTGCCGGGCAGGGGACGGAGGATCAAGACACCGGGCTGGATGGTCTCAATACATTTGTATCTCGAGACCGATGCGTTTCCGTCTGACCCAAAAGAGGCCAGGCAGCTTCATACTCGGGCAGCTCGGTTTACAATCATGGTCGGTGAACTGTTCAAACGACACTACTCGACACCTTTACTCAAATGCATAGATGAAAAGAGCGTCGAGTACATACTTAAAGAAATCCACGAAGGCGTATGTGAGACCCACTCAAGAGGGCACGCCCTCGCACACAAGGTCCTTAGACAAGGCTAGTACTGGCCGAGTCTGAAGAAAGACGCCCTGGACTTAGCCCAGAGATTCACGAAGTGCCAAACCTTTGCGCCCAACATCATCCAACCATCGCAGCCCCTGGAATCAATCCTCAGTCCTTGGCCATTCGCTAGGTGGGGTGTCGAGCTGATCGACCCACTACCTACCGGAAAGGGTGGGGTGAAGTATGCAGTGGTTGCGGTGGACTATTTCACGAAATGGGCGGAAGCCGAACCGCTTGCCACCATAACCGAGTAGAAGATAATAGATTTCCTATGGAAGTCCATCATATGCCGATTCGGAGTGCCGAACTCGATCATCACCGACAACGACAAACAATTCGACGGAAAGAAGCATGAAACATTTTACGAAGAATACAACATCAAACACTTCTTCTCGACACCTTACCATCCCTAGTCGAATGGCCAGGTCGAGGCAGTGAACAAGATAATCAAACAAGGGCTCAAGGTCCGACTTGAAGCCGCGAAAGGGGCCTGGCCGGAAGAGCTCCCGGGCGTGCTTTGGGCCTACCGCACCACGGCCAGATCGTCGCCGTTCTCCCTAGCGTATGGATCCGAGGCAATGATACCCGTTGAGCTCGGCGCCCCAACATTTTGGGTAGCCAATTTCGAGGAGGAATCCAACTCCGAGTCGCTGAGGGCCAACATGGACCTAATCGACGAACATCGGGCGCATGCCGAGCTAAAGAATGCAGCATATAAGAGGCGAATTGAGAGATACATCAACTCCCAAATCAAACCGCGCTCGTACTAGGTCGGCGATTTGGTGCTCAAAAGGGTGACGGGGCCCGACCCCGGCCCCCTCAGGCCAAAATGGGAATGGCTGTACAAAATCAGCGAGGTCCTCCCTCATGGGGCCTACCGTCTCCAACACCTCGACGGCACCCTCCATCAATACCCATTTAACGCGGCATTCTTGAAAAAGTTCTACCAATAGGTTTAGGTTGATCCATTGTAATTAGTGTCATCATGTTTTATAATGTAGTGATACACGTTGTAATAGATGTAATTCTCCATTATTATTCTCGGAATAGGAGATCTAGGCATAGATCGAGTCGAAGGGCCATAATCAAACGTAAGAATCGATGTCGGCAAGGATCAGTACGATGACCTGGTCGGCACCTCATAAAAACGTAAGGATCGGTGTCGGCCAGGATCAGTACGATGACCTGGTCGGTACCTCATAAAAACGTAAGGATCGGTGTCTGCCAGGAGCAGTACGATGGCCTGGTCGGCACCTCATAAAAACGTAAGGATCGTTGTCGGCCAGGATCAGTACGATGACCTGGTCGGCACCTCATAAAAACGTAACTTGACGGCCAGGATCAGTACTATGACCTGGTCGGCACCTCATAAAAACACAAGCACCAGTGTCGGCCAGGATCAGTATGATGACCTGGTCGGCACCCCACTAAAATGTTAAAAAAAAGAGAGCTCAAGCGCGTAGCTCGACTAGACCAAACCGCACTCCGACTCAACAAGCATGCCGGACAGATAAAACGGCCCCGTAATTAATAGCACCGAGCCCAACCTCGTGGCTCGGCCAAGTAACGAACAAGTACCAAGCTCAACCATGAGCTCGACCCCGTAATTAATAGCGCCGAGTCCAACCTCGAGGCGCGGACAACTAACGAGCAAGTGCCGAGCTCAACCATGAGCTCGTCCCCGTAATAAATAAGCTCCAACTCCATCCCGAAGCCCGACACTTCATTTCAACGTTGGAAAAAGTTCGACGAAAATGAACAGAGTAAAAAAGAACGCAAGAAAGATAAGATCAATAATTATAAGTTATCAAAAGCATAAATCCATCCAAAAGCCAAACCGGCATAAACAAAATACATGACAAGATTCAAAAAATAAAGTGTTCGGACCACATCCGGTCAGCACAATGGCACACAGGCCGGACAAAACAAATAAATAAAGCGTCTATGGGTCGGGTCCCGAAGGCTTCTCCTCGACCACGACCTACGCCTCTTTGTCCACCCCTGAGGGGCCGACTCTGCCATCCTCCGTCCTCCTGCCGCCTCAGCATCGGCCGTCGCCTTCGCTACCTCCTCAGCCTCCTCCATCTCGCCGACTACCGTCAGAACGGCACCACGACGAGGTTGGAACTCCAGGTCAAGATCGACCGCGGGTGAAATCACACATGGTGCAAAAAACTTGTTCGCCTATATTTTTAATGCTCGACTGCAAGTGTACGGCTTCGCTCGTAGTATGTGGCAAGTAATGTTGTATCCCAAGAGACCAAATAATTAATATATCAAGTACAAGATTATGATAGTATCAACTTTATTTAGACGACTGAATATGAGATTGATTAACTAAACTAAGAAAATAAATCAAAGCAATTAAAGCAAGAACAATGAATAAACTAAAGAACACGTAAGACAAATATATGGAAATGAGGGATTCTAAGACTGTGTGTTCAATTAACAGTTAGGATTCTTCAGAAATATCACAATTAAATGTTTTCTTTATCTACCCTATAAGGTGATCACAAATTTAGCATATCGTCCCTCTCGAGATCGATAAAACCATATATTAAATCACATATATTAGCGTCTTCACTCAACACATGCAATTCAACTCCAAATAGATTAAAAGATCTACTATCCTCACAATTACCTACTAATCTCTCGATTCAAGCAAGTAAATTATGTCAAATATTAAAGACCTAATATTGAACTCATCTCTCGAATTATGAACAATATTGTCAAACAGGTAAAAGAATTGATCAAGTTCTAAACATGGAATAAAAACAAAATACTTGAATAGGGTTCAAAAGGAAAACACTTAATTATAAATAAATAATCCAAATCCCAACATATTAATCTACTACCAACTCTTAGAATCGAATAAACTAGCCACTCATGTTCGAATTAAAATACATAGACATATTAGAAATCGACATGATCAATAAATGTTAAAGAGCAAAGAAGAAATAAAACTAGGAATCTCGTCGATCTTTCAATCTCCTTGATCCCTTCGTAGTTGATCTTCTTTTTGCTCCCCAATTGCTTCTCTTGTGTGTTCTAGGGCTATTCTCTTTGTGTATTCACGTTCTTCTTTCAGAATAGGGTTAATATGCCTTTTATAATGTCCAAAACTCTTCTTCTTATCCAAAAAGGCAAGGGATTAAAAACTGCCCGCGTGTGCGACACGACTAAACACGCCCGTGTCACGGGCCGTGTCACAGGTCGTGTCAGGTCCCTGAGCTTTGAACTCTTTCTGTTGAGGTGACACGGCCTCTGACACGGGCATGGTGCCCGTGTCACAAATTTGCACTCTAATTTTCGATCATTTCACTCGTTTCTTCCATTCTTTTCATCGGTACATCAATCTTTCATCATTCCGGGGTTCCTAGGTACCCACCATACGCCTCCAATAACCAAAAGCTCTACAAATATGTGAAAAACATCTACAAAACAAGCACGTGTAATACCTTTACAACAAGATATAAAATTAAAGCACAATAATGCAATTTCTACACTAATAATGCAACAAATAAGCTCTAGATACTAGATGAATATGGTGTAGAATCACACATGAACAGGCCTCTGCCTCTTTGTCCACCCCTGAGGGGCCGGCTCTGCCATCCTCCGTCCTCCTCGTCGCCTCGTCGTCGGCCGCCGCCTTCACTGCCTCCTCGGCCTCCTCCATCTCGCCGACTACGGTCAGAACGACACCACGACGAGGTTGAAACTCCGGGTCAGGATCGGCCGTGAGTAGAAATGGCTCGTACGCCGGCAGCAACTCTCCCGGCGCGAGATGCCACGACTTTGTACACGGAATAGACTCGAGCCCCTGGAAGCCCACGACGACGTCGTGAGCCCAACCATTGAGCCTGCGGACCATGGTGGCCTCGTCCTCATCGACCTCACAGACGAGCCCCTCAAAGTCAACCTCAAGCCTCGCCGCCTTCTCGAGCATGATCGTGCGGAAGTCCTCAAGAGTGAGCACCCCAGCATCAAGTCGCTGGAACAACCAGTGTAGGTTGAACGCAACCGACCTATCCATGCTCTTTCTCATTTCCTCAAAATATTGGACTTGGACCTCGGAAAATGACAAAGGCCGGGGAAAGGGCAATTGGCTCGCCGTCGATCTGCTTGGTGGCCTCCTTCAGAAGGCAGACCTGGGCCGACATTCGGTTGCCGTACTCCATGAGCTCGGACCTAACGTCCTCATGCTTCCAATTTAGCTCGACAATCTCTGCAGCGTGGAGCTCGGCAAGATGGGCGAGTTTCGTCTTATGTTTCTCTTCAAGCGAGGTGATATCCTTAGCTCGACCTTTCTTCTTCTCGGCCAGCCCGGCTTTCCAGCGAGCCTCGGACTCAGCCAACCTCTTAGCCCCACGCCGCCCTCTCACGGGCTAGCTCCTCCACGGCCCTGGCGGCGGCCTCCTCGGCATTGGCTGTTGCCCCCTGCTGAAGGACGAGCTCAGTCTCAAGCCTCCCAACTCGGCTCACCTCGTCCTTCAGTTTTCTGACCCTCCCTATATAAGTGGCCAGGTCTTCCTCGGCCTTATCGCGGGCGGCCATCTCCTTGTGCATCGCCTCATGGACGCGCATGAGTTCAACCATGGCCCAACCTATCATCGCCACAGAGTGCTGGATCAGCTGGGGGGAGGCGGTGGCGATGGGAGTCTAAGACGACAGCACGGCCTTTGCTGCCGACATCGCCTGCGGCGGGTGCTCGAACTGATTCGGCAAGTCAACGGAAACCACCGCGCTCGCGTCGATAAACCACCTGTCTAGAAAACGAGGCAGGGCCTTCAGGAGCGACGCCCGCCTTTGTGGGTTCACCAGGACATAGGTCGAGTTCCCGATATGGTGCACGGGCGTCGGACCTCTGCGAGCCAGGCCGACAGTCGCCTCATCAGACGTTGCCTCGGCGTCAGCCAACTCGACCCTCTTTTTTTTCGGAGGGGATGAAGGTCTATCACGGCCGCCCTGAGAACCGAAATCGGCCTCTTCGGAACCCTCCTCGGGAGCTCGACTCTTCTTCTTCTGTTGAGCCTCGGCCTCGCGGCCAGCTTCGCCATCGCTGCGGGTTGGGGCGGGGCCGCGACCACCAACCCGGCCTCCCGTCGCACCACCCTGGCCCCCAAGCTGGCCTCGGGCGGCACCACTGACTGGAGTTGTCGGCGTTGGTGCTGGTGCCGACCTTTTAGGAGGCAGGGAAACCACGCTGGATCCGCTCGCAGACGTCGAGCCTGACGCCTTTTTGGTCGGCTTCATAAAAAACGACATCCGACTCGCCATCTCTTTTCTTTCCTTCAAAGAGTTGGGATTTACACGTGCGTATTTGTTGGCGTCCTTCACAGAACGGTGCCCGCACACCCGATGTAATGGATAATAAACTGCCCAGACAAAGGGAAACATAAGTACCGGGCTCAAAAATAGCCACTATGCAATAGATTATAAGTGAACATACCCGGAGTGAAGTAACCGCTCTTAGACTCGGAACACAACCCATGAGTGAGCAGAGACTCTTCTGTGACAAGGTCGGGATATAATCTCTCATTCTCGTCAAGTGCCAGTAAAGTGCTGACCTTCTCAGCAAGACCGTCACCGACATCAACACGCGGGTTATGGACTGAAAGGGAAAGATCGACCTGTTATCATAGGGAAAAAGCACGTAATTAGAACAAACTCAAAAAAAAGGTAAAAAGACTCACAGGGGCCCGAAATGAAGCCATAAATGGACGTCGGGCAGCCTCAGACGCTTGCCAATTGCCAGATACCCAGAACTACTTCGGCATATAGCCATGGAGGGACTCCGGGACTTTGTGGATGAGCGACCTATCGATGATAGGAGCGACCGAACTGTAGTAGTTGCCAGTGTCTCCGGACTTCTTGAAAACTAGAAGAAATCTCACGTCGGCACTCGTAGGGTCAGCCTAGCCCTGCTTCCAGAACATGACTATCAAACTGATCAATCAGGCAAAGGCTATCGGCACGAACTGGCTAATCCCGATGCCGAGATCGCCTAGAATCTCACTCAAGATGTCGGGCAGGGGAAAGCGAAGGCTGAACAAAATGCTACGGCGATATACCCCGATGCATCCCGGCGGCGGATAATGAATATGCTCGCCGACGTAAGGAGCAAAAATACGGACCCCTCCTCCGAAGCTCGCCTTACCCCTCAGCTGTGCCAGGTCAACATCGCTCAGGATCGACGACACATTCTAGGCCGTCATCGTTGACGGAGTCGCCCAAACACGCGGAGGACGGCGCCAACTCCCGGGAGGAGCTGTTGTTGCGGCCTCGACGGCGGCATAAGTCTCGGCGTCACCTCGACCCATTGGAACCCGTTCGCGGCCTTCTGTCTCTCCCTGAAGGTTCTCGTCAACCAAATCGGGGTCGACGTCAACGCCATCATAAGAAACCCCGGTGTGAGCCTTTATTTTCTCTCCCTCGTTATCAGAAGGATTAGAGCCGAGGTAGATTATCTCGATTGTGGGGAACCTCTGGGATGATCTAACGCCCTGCCCTGTCGTTGTCGCCGCAACAGGTGTCGTTTGGATGGCCAAGATGGGTAAGACCTAGAGTGGTTGCATCGCTTCGACCGCCGGAGGAGAATACACTACCAACTCCCCCGTTTCCTCCACCGTCACCTGTTCTCCATCTCCGACAAGGTAGTCCTCCGCCGCCCGCTTCTCTCTCCCGCCGGAGGAACTCGCCGCGAAATCTGAAGGACTCGACATATTGAAAAGAAAAAGAAAAGGGATGAAGGAACGAATGAATTACCGGGTTAAAGCCTTAAGAGCCGACTTGCAGAAAGGCTCGAGAATCTGAAAGCTGCCTTGCTGTTTACTCGGAAGATTGCTTGAAAATCGCAGAAAGAGAAAAGTTTCTCAAGGAAGACGACGATGCATATATATATGATGTTTGGTCCAATCAGGGAAAGACGCGTGGCGCCATTTGAAATTCAAAATTTAATAAAAGTAACTGTTCAAATCGAGTGGCCACGATCGAAGCCATCCGACAGTTCACGAATGGGCGCGTGAATATCACGTGGCCGAGTAACCGTCCTTCCCACTGAAGCGACGCGATGCGCCACACGGGCAAATCGGATTGAGACACGTGTAAAGGCATCTGGAACGACACGACTTTTTAGGGCCGACAAGAATTACAATGGTCATAGCGCATTAATGGGTGCGTCGCTTCAGCTCGCGTCATCAATGTACCAGAAGTAGGGAAAATTCGGCTACAAGGGACTCGGAGAGACCGATGTGAAATTTGGCAAACTCGGGGCTGAAACACCATTATGATGACCTCAGACGAGATGCTGGGAGGCCTCCCTTTCGAGCTCGGGGGCCTGTATGTTGATATCCGAGTTAGCCAGGAACGAACCGGAAGACACTGCCCACCAAGACCCGGGCTTTTAGGATCCGGTCTGAACCATAAGTGTTTAGCTGAACCGGGAAACAAAGTGCACAGGATCTCCATAGGAGTAATTCCCAAGACCGGCACCTCGACTCGATGCATGTACATGCTGGGCTTGGACGGGTGTCGGGCTGGAGAATGGATCTGGGACGCCCTGTGAGAACATTCGAGAAAAGTGCCGACCTGAAGGTCTGAGGTGGCCACCCCGGAGGCCATGGCAGGGCTCGGCAAACATTAAAATATCCCCACTTGGAAGGTCATCATTGGACGATGGGATGGGCTTTCATAGTCTGACAGCCTACAAGCAGGTCTAAACAAGAAAAGCCTGCCAGCATTAAATGCCCCCATGCCTGCATTAAATGCCTGACAAGCAATGACTGAAGAAACCTCAAATTGCATTAAATGAAGTTCAAGGAGACGCCGAACAGCTCTGCAAGATTACTGTACGACAAGACCGGTGAACAGTGGCTGAACAGTACCACATTTAAGGATACTATAAATAGCAGCTCATTTCATTTATTTTGGGTTGCTGAATCTCAACTAACTATGCCTTCTCTCTACTTTCTCTCTCTGAAACTGTAAGAAATATCCTGTAAGAATTGCAAGTATATCGCAAGTGCCGACCTCGTACGAGAGGCCGACCTCGTGATCATTTAATAAAATCGTAATTAAGCTATATCATTTCTTTGTTTCCAGTCTTGCACTTTTACTATCTACTATTTTAACCGTTGACCGAAAACGCTTGTCAACAAGATCAAACACTTCAACTTCTACTAGAAGTACCAATTTTTACGTACATATTCATTCATCATGCGAGAGACTTTGTTAGTATATCTTGTTTTTCTTTATTTTCCTTTTCAAACATCCCGAATTGAATTTTTGTTTGTCCGTCATAACTAATATAAGAAATTTAATCATAAAATAATATATTTATAAGTACAATCACAATAATAATTAACAAAAATTATAAATTAAAAGAATAATAATTTTTTAAAATATAATTAGTACAAAAAAATTTGAATTAAAAGCTTGAAATTTCTATATGTAATACGTGAAGTTAGAAATAATACACTCTAAGTGATTTGAATCAAGAGTTACTAACTTACTATGCTCCTTAATGTATTTTATTTTTCTCTTGATGAAACTTGAAGGCGAGAAGAGAAGCCGTAATTATTTTATTATGTTTAACTATTAATTACCTTAATAATTTTGTAAATGGGCCAAACCCTACACACAATAAAAAAAAGAACAAATTACCCACTGTACGTCTCCAATCCGCCTTAAAGCCCAATTGACGAGTATTTATTTTCTTATTCTCATATTCAATACAACAAAACGATCACAATTTTTATACAATTTTAGAAAAGTGATCTTTGACCTTTTAATTAGAATTCAATGTATTTATTGTGATTGATTAATTAATTAAATCATTAAATGAATAAAAAAGGTAACAATATCATTGGTAGGACATGAGGTGTTCGGTGCTCTCACAATCTCAATTCCCAAAACAATCAAAATATTTAAATCAGGTGTTAAGAAATTTAAATCACAATCTAAATAGGCACAGGTCAGGGCCTCACTGTTTTATGGCTCTCAAACTAGATATGCTGAAACCTTTTGACCGTGTAGAGTGGAGCCGCATTAGAAATTTAATGACTAAAATGGGCTTTAATCAGGTGTTCATCAAATGGATCTTTGCCTGCATCACTACATCCTCTTTCTCTTTCTTGGTCAATGGGGAAACTGTGGGTTATATCAAGCCATCAAGGGGATTGAGACAGGGAGATCCCCTATCCCCCTTCTTATTCCTCATTATCACTGGGGCTCTCTCTGCTCTCTTTAAATCTGCTTTGACTGAAGGTTCCTTCAAAGGGTTAAGAATTGCTAAAGGAGGCCCTACTCTATCTCACCTTCTGTTTGCAGACGATTCTCTTGTGTTCTGCAAGGCGGAAGTCAGTCAGGCCCACAAGCTGCAAAGCATTCTTTCTAACTACCAGCTATCTCTGGACAGAAAGTGAACATGTCCAAATCTTTAATTTTTTTCAGCAGGAACACAGACTCCCATACCATTGGCAGAATTTGTAACATCCTTCAATGCATCACTCCTCAACATTCCACCAGGTATTTGGTCCTTCCTCTGGACATAGGCAGATCCAAGAAAGAAGAATTTGATTATGTTATCCAATCAGTCAGAAACGGGCTTGTTAACTGGAAAAATAATTACCTATCAATAGTGTAACATCCCGACTTTTTAATATATCAGAGTACGCGAATTTTTCACAATTTTCTGAATAAATAAATAAAATACTTATTTTGCGAAACTGATTTGGGATGCTACCGTGAAAAACATGATTTTTCTGAAAACCGTTAAAATTTTAAACTGATAAATAAAAACGGTTATACTGTCTTATCCGACTAACGTCGGAACAAAAACTGAAAATAAGTACTGAAAGTTTTAGCGGAAATAACTGCGTGGCAAAACATATATACAATAATCACAAATCTCCTGAACAGCCCGCTCGCTCACTCCTCGTCTCCGACCCTGCGACCTGAAAAACATGAAATGCGTGGGGGCGTGAGCACTAAAACACTTGTGCTCCGCAGAAACTCATACTAATGTAAACATCGTAAATAATAACAATATCATGAACTAAGCATATATAACTGAACTGAAACTGAACTGATATCTGATACCGCTCTGATCTCGCGACATAAGTCACGTAACTGATAACTGAAATCTGTCGGCACAAACTAATACCGCAATCTGCCGGCACAAACTAATATCGGACCATGTGCACACTCTAGTGGGTAGATTAGGCCACTAAAACCCAGAATGGACTGGCGACCATTCCGAGCGGATACTGAATATACATACCTCAAACATGGTAGCGTAATTATAAACAATGTAGTACTTAGTCTGAGTCCTCACCTAAACTGCTGAAACTGAACGGTAGTGCTGATGCCTGATCAAACTGAAATATAATATAAACAATTACTATTGACTATGCTCAGACTGATAATTTAACTGTTTAATTATGTTAAGATGCTTTACTGAACCTGACATGATATTCGGACTTATTCGGTATAACTGAAACCGGCTAAGTAAGAACCTGAACTGACATAAATTAACTGAACTGAACTTGACCCGGAAATATAACTGAAAATAACACTGAAATTGAGAACCGAGACTGAGACTGACAATAACTGACTGAACCGGTCCAACCAGTCTGAACCGGTCTGGACCGGACTGCCGGTCCGCTGAACCG
>CACSLK010027838.1:5119988-5132449 GCA_902706635.1 Striga hermonthica | reverse complement strand
AAAAAAAAAAAAAAAATGAATTGGGAGAGATTTGAAATTATGATCAATGAATATAAGACAAAAATACATGATTAATATTGAGGTAATACAAAAATAATATTGAGTGATAGTTATAAATATATAAGTAAATGAGTATTGTTTTAATATAAATTTATAAATATATTCCAATGCCCACGGTGGACAGTGCCCACTAATTTGTTTTATATGAACAACGTATTCTGAGGATACGTTTTTCAATCACTGTCCACGGTGGGCAGTGCCCACTAGTGGGTACTGCCCACCGTGTGCAGGTGAACGGGACTGATTTATAAATTTAATAACAATAACAATTACTTTTTGATTTTTAATCGAGTTTGTGGGTTGTGGAGATGCACATGAAAAATGTATTATAAAATTAATGGTATTCATGACCAATTTTTAAATTTCATTTTTTTAAATAAAAAAAAATTGAAGAGGCAAACATAAAAAATATATCACGAAATTAAATAAATGTTTTTCTTATTGTTCCAAATCCCATCCATTGCCTGTACAATAGACGGTTGCAGCGGGTTATAGTAACTCCTAACGGTATATAAGACCCTTTCATTTAATAATTGGACAAATTAAATTATGCAAAAGAATTATTGATAGTTTTGTGAAAAAGGAGGAAGATTCCTACTCTAAAAAATCAAATGATATGAATTTTGAGATCGTTTTACCCTTTCATTTAGTTGATTATTCAAAGCAACTTGCATGGAGATAATTTCACCTTTGACGTTTTATTTTCTTTAACTAGTAGAGAGTCCGTGCATGAGGTGCACAATTTTAAGGTTATTTATCAAGTCTTATAATTATATAAATGAATAAGAAAATATAGGAGATATATATAGTACGGGATCTATGCGAGATACATGATACATTTATTTGGAGAATATTGTATTATAAGATGTAATATTTAATAAAAGTTTTATAATACGCAGGAAAATCATACAATAAAATAGAATTCGACAAAGAAACAATCATATATTATTAAAGACCTCCTTGTACATAGATATTAAATAATTTATTAGTAAAATAGTGTATAAATTGACTACAATAACAAAACAACATGCTCACAAGGTTAATAAAAATACTCAATGGATTGAAGATTTAAAGAGATTAAACATTTTTATAATTAATTTAGATAATTCGAAATTAGATAATTCAAAAGCCTTCCAACATTGTTTTGACTTTAATATGTTACAACATGGATATACTTTCAATATATTAATATTTAAGGAACTTTAAACAACATAGTTTTTAAAAAAAAATGTTTTAGGGAACTTTAAACAGCATATTTACGTCACCCATAAAATAAATTATATTTCAACAGATAGTATTATTTAAGGAACTTGAAACGTCATTGTTAAATATTTACGTCCACTCATAAATTTTTTGTAAGTCGAAGGTAATTAATCTCGTGCCTTTTTTTTTTGTTTGTTCAATTTTTTTGACAAAACTGATGTCATGTATAAAATAATTAAATATTAAATAAATTAATTAAATAATATTAAATAATATACTTTAGACAGATATAGAATGCGGATAATCCTCTCATGACAAACAACACAATTTCAAAATTGACTCAGATCCACCAATCCTATCAATATTTCAAAAAAAGTAAATATTAAATAAAACGCTTTAAACAGAAATTAGATAATGAATTGGATAAGAAATTTTGAATCTGTCTTTTTTTTGGTATAGATAGATATTACGTACAATTTTTTACTTCGCCGATTTTATGGGATTTATTTTGATTAAATCGATGTTATTATGAAATAAGACAAATAAATAAAGCTTTTTTTTTATTTTAGTAAGGATTTTACGAACTTTTTTTGACTTATCGGATGATATGAGATTTTTTTCTGAAACCGGTTTTATGGGATATAGGACAAATAAATAAAACAATTAAATAAAATTTTGGATAGAAATAGCATGGCATTAATTAAGTTGAATTTCAACCTACTTAAATTTGGTAAATATGATACCTTATTATATAAGTATAGATATTGAAATTTGATAAAAGTTACACATTAAATATATTAAAATCATTTTTTTATAGATTTAGAGATCGTTTTACTATTTATTGTCGCATTTTATACATCTTTTTAATCATAGTTGGTTATATGTAATACTTTAATTTAAATAACAAATAAGATAATGAGCATATCACAATTATTTTTTTTTTTAAATTTTATTATAATAAAAAATAATTGAAATAAATATAAACTATTGAACTTACGTATTAATCTTTATATTGATTACGATAATAAAATTTTACAATCTTGTCAGATTAGGACCAATTAATTAAATAAAATAATATATATTTTTTTCAACGATAGCAATAACACTCATAAAAAACCGGCAAAAGCCGAGAAAATAGTCTGGTACAATCCGAACACAAGCCCAACAGACAAAGCACCTTGAGAGGCACACCACCCGGTGGCCTAGAATACAAGCACAAGGACAATTGGCGGCAGGCATAAACACCTGAGAACCCAACCGTACAAACCCCCAAACACAATAAGAACCCAAGCCAAACACCTAACAAACACAAAAACACAGTCTGCCTACACTGCAAGAGAAAACCAACTAAACCAAAAACAAGCTAACCAAACAAACAACAGTCACAAAGATAAAAAAACAGAGAAAGGAAACTAAGCTATTGAAACAGAAACAAACTCCTGTCATTCCTGCCATGCTCCCTTAGCTGTGGTAATCTCAGGTTGTTTTTGCCCTTGGAACAGCCACAAGTTGCGAGACCGCCACAACTACCACAATATATACGTAATGAGTTGGATGCGTGCTTCAGAAGTGACTGAACGGTCTGTAGAGAAAATGTGCCACCACCATTGCCTAAAACTCCCTGCTTCATCTAAGACTTCATCCCACTCAACAGATGGCAATTTCCAAACAATCTTGGCTCTTCTACAATGAAGCAGCAAATGTTCAACAGTTTCCTCACCTTCACCACACATTGGGCAAGCCACATCCACATCAATGCCTCTGGAAATCAGATTAACACTAACTGGAAGAATACCATTCACACATTTCCACAGAAAATGCTTCACTTTCTCTTTAACCTTCAATTGCCAACTTCTATTTCTAATGAGAAGGTCTTTCTGACCCGATGAGCTTCCCTGGGAAATATCCATCTTCTAGATTTTGTTTTGCATCAGATGAGAGTAGGTGCTTTTGACAGAATAAATACTTGTCTTCTCCAGTTGCCACTGCCAATTATCCTCTTTAGTAGGGTTCAGAGTATTAATTTGGAAAATAGCCTTGTTATCTTGTTCTAAGAAGATCTGTTGGACCAACTCTTTGTTCCATCTAGTACCTCCATTGCTCAACAGCTCCCAGACCCACTCTATAGATACATTCTATGCCTCCCTAATTGCTTGTTTGATCATCTTCCCATCAGGGATCCAGCCTATATCACTGATCTTAGTGAGTTTACCATTGCCAATGATTTTTCTCATGCCTTTAGCAAAAACGGGAATGCTGCTCACCCATGAGTTCTACAACCAGGATCCAGATGCCCTCTTCTTTCATTCAAAAATAAAGGATTCAGGAAAATACTTTGATTTAAGGATCTGACTAACCAACATATGTGTTTGACTTATGATCCTCCACAGTTGTTTGATTAGCAATGCCTCATTAAACAATTGAATATCCATGAAACCGAAACCTCCATTCTGCTTTGGTTGTGTGACAGTGTTCCATTGTTTCTAATGAATACCTCTACCCATATATGTGCTTTTACTCCACCAGAAAGCAGCAGTAAGTTGGGCAATCTGTTTACATATTCCTACTGGCAATTTGAAACAGGCCATAGTAAGAACCGGCAAAGAATTTAACACAACCTTAATTAAAATTTCCTTCCTAGCAGTAGATAGAAATTTGTTCTTCCAGTTGACTAATATGTTCCTTACAGCCTGCAAAATGAACCTAAAAGCTTCTGCTTTGGACTTACCAATACCCAGGGGTAACCCCAGATATCTGGTTGAGCTGTGAACCTGGATTCCATTAAGAGTAGAACAGATAGAAATCTTCACATGCTCCAGAGTATTTCTGCTAAAAGAAACTAAAGATTTTAGCAAATTGACTCTCTGCCCAGGAAACAACATATAAGATTCTAAGATACTCATCCAAAGGCAAGCTTGACCTTGTACTGCTGTACAAAACACCAGAGAATCATATGCAAAGAGTAAATGAGTCAAGGTGGGCCCACCCCTGGTTAGTCTGAGGCCCCTAAAAGTGCCCACATCAGCAGCTAATTGAATCAAATAGGACAACACTTTAGATATAATCTCAAACCCCTAGAAGGAGTAATATACCCAGCAGCTTTACCATTCAGCAAGAAAGAGAAAAAAGAGGAGGTAACACAAGCCATAACCCATTTAATGAATAACTCATCAAAACCCATTCTGCACATATTCTGCCTCAACCCTTGCCACTCAACACGATCATAAGCTTTCATCATGTCCAATTTTATAGCCATAAAGCAATTATTGTCTGTTCTATGTCTATTTAGAATGTGGAAAGCTTCTTGAGCAATAATCACATTATTTAGCAATTGTCTACCCGGAATAAAAACAGATTGAGTAAGACTAATGCACACATACAGACATCCTTTCAATCTCGAGGCCAAAATTTTAGAAATGAGCTTGTACTGCAATGCAAAGACCTATAAGTCTATAGTGAGATAGAGAGATTGAATTTAAGCACTTAGGAATAAGGCACACAAGGGTATGAATCCAATACCTGAGAATCTGCCCAGATGAAATAAAAAAAACTTTGAACTGGTGCACACACCTTGTGTTGAATAATAAGCCAATAGTGCTGGTAAAATAGAGTAGTGAGGTCTTCTTCTCCCGGAGCTTTAAGGGGACTCATTTGAAACAGAGCCCTCTGAATTTCATCATTATCCACATGTGCAATAAGGTCTCTGTTCATCTCATAAGTGATAGAAAGAAGGATGTATTGGAGGACAAGATTCTCTCCCACAGAGCCTTTAGATGAGAATAAAGAGTGATAAAAGTTCACCACATGCTCTTCAATGTCCTGTTCAGTATCAATCACCTGGTTGCCCTCCACTAGTCTGGTAAGTGCATTTCTCTTTCTCCTTTGCATGGTGTAAGCATGAAAAAACTTAGTGTTAAGGTCCCCTTTCTTGAGCCATTGCACTCTGAATTTCTGCATCCATTATTGTTCTTCAGAACACTGAGCCAACTCCAATTCTTGCTTCATGGCCTCCAATTTCTGCCAGTTCTTATATCCTCCTAATGCCCTCATCTCCTCAAGCTTCAGAGTGAGCTTTCTGATTTTCTCCTTCCCCTATGATCTAAAGTTTTTACTCCAATGAGGCAAAGCCATCCTTGTTTGTTTGATGCTTTCTTTGAGAATAAACATAGAAGTGCCAAAGTGAGGTTTGCCCCATGCTTCCTCTATAACTTGCTTTCAGCCTTTTATATTGACCCACCTTTTGTCAAAAGAGAATCTCTTAGCCTTCTTTTGTTGTTGTCCCTCACTATCAAGGATGAGCATCCCATGATCTGATAAATTAATCACCTTAGCTCCTGCATTCTCAGATATCCACTCTAAAGAGCCAAATGCCTTGTCAAGTTTTTCTCCACATAACCCTCATTGTCCCTAATGTTCCCCCAGAGATATTAATATCTCTGCATCTAGATTTCACTCATGCTCATTCTTGCAATAATATTGTTGAAACCTTGAAAACTCCTAGCACTTCTGATCCTTCCCCCTTCTTCTCCTCCATACTGCTAATTTCATTCCAGTCCTCTGCAATGCACCATTTCTCTCCCCATTTCTTTTTGTCCCTTTCCAAAATTTTCCATTGAGCCTTCCTGATGTATTTATCATTTCTCATATAAACCAACTCAATCCATTATGATGTCCCTTCTCCCTCCTTTTTGTACTCCACGTGCAGATTAAAATCATACTCTTTTATCTGACAAACAATAGTTTTAGCTGACCACATTAATAAGAGACCTCCCCTAGTCTCTTCAGGTTCCACCATAAAAGATCTACCTCCAAAACCAAGTTTGTTGCAAATAGAAACAGAGAAGGCTTTTGTTTTTTAACTTCTGAAAGAAAAATAAAATTTTGGTGATGAGCTGCAATAGCTTCTCGAATTTGGGGAACTGTAGAGGGCCCACCCAGACCTCTACAGTTCCACACCATAGCCTTCATGGTTCACTTGGGAGCCATTTAGGGATGGCTGCCTTCACCCTATCATCACCTGACTGTTTGTGCTTCTTTCCTTTATCCACCTTTGCTGCTATCTTGCTCTTCCCATTACTGTCTTGCTCTTCCACCCATGGTCTTTTATTCCCAGCTACAATGGCTATCTGCGTTCCACTATCTGCTTTCCTCATTAATCTGCCTTCCCCAACTGCAGCTCATTTCCAAGTTTTCAAAGGTTTTGTTGACATTTGAGGAATTATCATAAGCTCTTGCCTCAGCTGAAGTGCATCCACCTCCATAGTCTTAGATGTGGTTTCATTCATAGATTGCACTAGACCTGCAGTCAAATTCCTAGCTACCTGAAATTTTGAGCTCGACTCACCCACTGGTTCTGTCCGCTCCCCTTGCTTTTTGGACGCTGCCGATTCCACTACGCATACACTTTGATCTGTTCTTTTAGGAGCCTCTATCATCTGGTCGCTTTTGGGAATGCTCCATTGTGGTTGGTCACTCATATGCGTAGAGGCTGCCTCCCTATTTGGAATTGGAGTTTGCTGAGAACTATCTGTCTCAGGTTGACTGTACTGCCCCGGAGTGTTGTTCCATATTCCTCTTTCCTCTGGCTTGTTCCATTGACAATTTTTTATTATTATAGCATTCGTGTGCGGAACTCTACAGGGTTCGATTATGCCATAAATTAATTAATTAATTTTAATAATAAAATTACTTAATGAGTTAAACAAAATCAAATAAATGGTTTGAAAAAACAGAATAGAATATCATTTAATGTGACTTTATGATTAGTTAATACTAGCTATTATACAATAAAACTAGTATTAGATCATGTGCATTTGCACAGATATAAAACACATTTTTGCTTGTATTTATTAATTAGACATGTACTTCTATCATATAAAAATTGTTACTTTTTCTTAAGTTATTTTTATCATTCAAAATAAATTGAGATTTAAATTTTATTTCAATCATACAACGTTTACATTAGTAACATGAATAAAATAATTTATATATTTGTGGCATATATTAAGAAAATTAACATAAATAAAAAAAATTATTGGTGTTTCTGATTTTAGAAAAAAAAAATATACACAAGCTATATTTTTCTTCCAACAATGCAACAAAATATAGCGGTTACAGCTCTGAATGTGTCAATCAACTCTAAGTTCCAACACTAGTTGTTACACATTTGAATATTTTACTACTGAATTTAGAATTAATTTAGTAACTGATCCAAAAATTAAATAATAAAAAAATATATGTTAAGGTGTAACAGTTTTAGAAGATTAATGAGTAATTAATTAAAAAAATGTAACTCCTTTTGGAGGGAAATGAAAATAGGTTTTATTAAATATTTTATTAAATGCATTAGCTAGTAATTATATATATATATATATATATATATATATATATATATATAAATATAATTAATTGATGAATGCAAAGTGTAATGGAGAAGAGCGGGAAAACGAAAATAATTTCATAATTTTTTTGCTAACAATTATATATACTAGTACTTAATATGCACAAATATATAAAAAAAATATTATAGGTTTTATGCATTCATATAACATTAAAATTATAAAGTAGATAATTATAACATATTTCACAAACTTAATCACAAGTAAAACTATGCAGTGCAAAGTATTTAATCATATATGAATCACTCTATTGGTTGCATAAATATAATGAATAATGTATTTTTTTTTTAATTTTGAGGGATAATGACAAATTAATTAATATTATAATTACTACTATAACAGTTTTAATATTTATGTATTTTGAGGGGTTGGACTATATCATAAAAAGAAATTAGTTTAGTTAAATAAAAAAAAAAAAACAAAAGCCGTCTCTCTTCTCTCCGCGGAAAAACCCTCGGCCCAATCCTTGTTGTTTCTCTTTTGATTTGAAGCCGTCCGCTAGCACTGTCAAACGGGCCGGTCCGGTCCGGCCCGCGCTGGCCCGCGGTTCAAACGGGGCGGGCCAAAATGGCCCACATTTCTACGGGCTGGGAAATCCATAGCCCGTGGCCCGCCCGCATTAGCCCGCGGGCCAAATTGGCCTGCCCGCGGGTTTTATCTATTTATTTTTTTTATTTTTTTTATGGTATTCGCATTTTTATATATTTTTTGGTTTGTTTATCTTTATATTTACTAGTATATTAATAAACTAGTAATGTTTCAAGTGTAATGATATTAAATATTTGTCATCTAGTTTTTATTTCTATTTTTTTTATCAATAGTTATAGGGTATTCACGCGCATGAGCGACTTAATTGACATAAAATATTATTTGATTTATTAGTTTTTTATTATGTAAAAAATGTTTTATGTGCAAATTAGAAGTTATAAGTAAAATAAAAAATACTAAATTTTAATAATATAATTTTTTAAGAAAGAAAAAAAAAAAAAAACGGGCCAGCCCTCCCCAGCCCGCGGGCCAAATAGGCCCGCGATTGAACGGGCTGGCCAAGAAAAGGCCCAAGCCCGTCCGTTTAAGCGGGCGGACGGGCCAGCCCGCGGGCCACCGGCCCGTTTGACAGTGCTACCGTCCGCCTTCCTCAGCGGCCATCGCGCTTAGCCAGTGGTCTCTGGCCCCTAGCAGCTTGGATCCCGCCCCTTTTTTTCTTCTCCACCTTTCGATTTCAATGGAACGGGACCTCGTCTGTCACAGATGGCTTTCGTCTTTTCGGCACTGGTTCGTGAATTCACGTTGGGGGCTTCTTTGTCGTGCGGTGGTAGAGTCGTGGTGCGGTTCCTGGGACGGGACACGACTCGATTGGTCGACGACTTGTTTGTTGGGTGATCGGGGCAGTGCTTGTGCTCAAGGCCATCTCCCACATGTACTCGGTTTTTTGGGTCGAAGAGGGTCGTCACGTCAATTCTTCCTCAAGTGGTGTTGGTCGGGGTGTTGCTGCAGTGGTGTGGTGGTTTTTGGGTAGCTTCCAGGTGATTTAGGGTCGGGGCAGGGGTCGTGGCACTCTTTTGTCTGTTCGTGGCAATTGGGTGTTGTAGCCGTGGTGCGGGTTGGCCTGCTGCGGTTCCAGGGTCGAGGTTTCGACTCTGTTAGGCAACCAAGTAGTATAGGCAGTTTCGAGGTCGGTGCTTCTAGTTACGGGATTCATGGTCGACTTGTTTCTGCTGGTTCGATTAGGTGTTGCTGCTTAGGAATGGCTCGTTTAGTTTGTGTCATTTTTATTTTGTTGATAGTTTAGTAATTTTATGTGTTGTTTTTGCTGTGTTTTTTATCTGGGCCGTTGGCCTCAATTAGCCCGAATGTGACCTTATTACCCTGTCGGGATGCTTTCTAAAAGTGGGTTACTTACAGGACTAAACCTCAAATAGGTACCACTTAAAGGACTAAATTTCTAATTTTTCCTCAATAGCTGTCTCCACCAAACCTTCTCCTATCACACACTATTCGTCAACAATGTGTGCTTACTTGTATCTATAAATAGGGTGCTTATTTCATTCATTCTAGGATGTGCGCTTACTTGTATCTATAAATAGGGTGCTTATTTCATTCATTCTAATCATCCTAGAGTGTGGTCAATTAACCTTGAGAGTATTGAAACATAAACAAGTAAAGTTATGGAGAGTTTAAGAGTATTTTTTTAGAGTTTACAAATCTCTTATTTTTGTTCTTGTGAATTAGAGAAACTTGTTTTTTTCTCTCAACTATGATTATGATCTTGTGATGATACCACAACAATAAATATATAAGTAAATGGGTAATTTTTTTTATTTAAATTTAATAACGATTACTTTTGATTTTTAATCGAGTTTGTGGATTGTAGAGATGTAGAGGAAAAAGGTAACATAAAATTAATAGTATTCTTTACCATTTTTAAATTTCGTATTTTTAAATTAAAAAATGAACAGTCAAACATAACAAGTATATCTCAAAATTAATTAAATGTTTTCTTATTGATCCAAGTCCGATCCATTGCCATTCATTTGATAATTGAAACAAATTAAGATATACAAAAGAAATATTGATAGTTGGAGTAACTACTAGTTTTGTGAAACACAAGGAGGATTATTCAATAATCCGAACGAATTAAAATATACAAAAGAATTATTTCGCAACTTGCATGGAGATGATTTTGCTTTTGACATTTTATTTTCTTTAATATGAATTTTGATAAAGTTACACATTAAATATAATTAAATCAATTTTTATAGATTTAGGGATCGTTTTACCAGAAATTCTATGGTGCCACATGTGGCACGTGTTATGGTGCCACATGTGGCACTATAGAATTTCCGATCGTTTTACTTAGAGATCGTTTATACATATTTTAAATCATAGTTGGTTATATCTATTATTTTAATTTAAATCACAAATTAGACAATGATCCGATCTTGAAGGATATACTGATGCTGATATGGCCAGAGATATTCCTGGTCAAAAGTCTACTTTGGGTTATGTCTACACTTTTGCAGGGGGGGCCATTTATTGACAATCAAAATTACAGAAGTGTGTTGTTTTATCCACAACAAATGCTGAATATATTGCTGTCGCAGAAGCTGGTAAAGAAATATTGTGGGTAAAACACTATCTCCATGAACTTGGGATCAAGTAGAAAGAGTATAAGGTATATTGTGATAGTCAAAGTTGTATTGACTTAAGCAAGAACTTTATGTACCATGCCCGCACAAAGCATATTGATGTTCGGTATCACTGGATACGCGAGAAGATTGATCAACAACTGTTGAAACTAGTGAAGATCAATACGAAAGAGAATCCATTAGATATGTTAACAAAAATAGTTACACTGGACAAGCTTAAGCTATGCAGAGACATAATAAGAATTTTTTTCAAAACTTATGTGACAAAGGAGAGAATTGAAAGTTTCATGCAAGTTGCAACACACAATTGAAGAAATCTTCAATGGCTGCCTGCACCAAAACTTCTCCTATCACACACTATTTGTCGGCAACGTGTGCATGTTTGTATCTATAAATAGGGTGCTCATTTCATTCATTTAAATCATTATAGAGTGTGATCAATCAACCTTGAGAGTGTTAAACACAACCAAGTAGAGTTGTGGAGAGTTTAAGAGTATTTTTTTAAAGTTTGTAAATCTCTTATTTTTATTCTTGTGAGTAATAGAAACTTGTTTTTCTCTCAACTATGATTATGATCTTGTGATGATACCACAACAATAAATATATAAGTACTAAATGAGTAATTTTTTTTAATATAAATTTAATAACGATTACTTTTGATTTTTTAATCGAGATTGTGGATTGTAGAGATGTAGAGGAAGAAAGTAATATAAAATTAATAGTATTGTTTACCAATTTTTCAATTTCATTTTTTTAAATTAAAAAAATGAACAGTCAAACATAACAAGTATATCCCAAAATTAAATAAATGTTTTCTTATTGATCCAGTCCGATCCATTGCCATTCGTTTGATAATTGAAACGAATTAAAACATACAAAAGAAATATGATAGTTGGAGTAACTAATAGTTTTGTGAAACACAAGGAGGATTATTCAATAATCCGAACGAATTAAAATATACAAAAGAACTATTTCGCAACTTGCATGGAGATGATTTCGCTTTTGACGTTTTATTTTCTTTAATTAGTTCAATACCATTACACGGTACTTGCTAATTTTTTTTTAAAATTTAAAATTAATGAAAAAAGTAGTTTGAAAATTTAAATATCTTTTATAAGAATATATATATTATTATATATTTATTATGAGACTTTTTATTTGTGCGACTTACTTGTGTTATATTATACTAATTTTTTAATTTACAATATATAACTACATTAAATATAAATATACCAATTGAGAAATAACTAGTTGTTAACCGTGCATTTGCACGAAAAACCATATGATAAAAAATAAAATAATAAAAAATATAAAAATAGTAAAAATTATAACATAATCATTGAAAAAAACGTTTTAAGAAAGAAAATTCAAATATAATTAAACACTGTTTATATACAACGTCCATAATTTTTCGAAGCTCAATCGAATTTCTTGATGTAGCCCAATAAAAAAAATTAGTAACAGAATATTTTAAATAAGCCACAACCCATTATTTTTCTTATAACTTAAGCCCAAACATTCACATCACATTGTTTATTAACAAAGCCCATACAAAATCAAACAATAAATTCTTTTTCGGGCCCTAAATGGGTCAAATAAAGTTGATTTCGTTTGAATCCAAGTAGTATCAAAGCTGATTTTTTTTTTTTTT